>VZRU01004753.1:782-102581 GCA_013398155.1 Pedionomus torquatus
GGTTTTTTTTTTTTAAGGCGAAACTCTGCCCTTTTTATCATACCAATGCCATTGGGAACCAGGCAGTGTGCTAATTAGCTGTTACTTTTCATGTCTTCGCCTTGAATTCTCCAACTTTAGAGGGGGGAGAGAAGAGATTAATATAAAAAGATGAATACCGATTGATCAAAACTGCATCTGAAGAGGAGCGGTTTTATTCAGAATCAGAAAAGTCCTCATTTTCATCTCAAGCATAATAAAGCATCTGAAATTATAAAAGCGTCTGAAAAAAACCAAATGCTTCTGAGTGGGAGGGAAAGCTTTTTTATTATACCTCTATCTTAGCTGGTACGCCTCATTTTGCCTTTTCAGGCCAGAGACCTTTGAATTTCCCAACAAACCCAGCCACTATTGATCCATTTTATACGTTTGAATTGATAGATCTAATCCCAGTGATCACTGGCTGAAAGGCGGGGGCTTATTTAAGCCTAAAGGATTTTTTCACAGCCCCAGGTTGGTGGGTATCCACCCATGGGGCATAGAAGCGGTAGCGCGGTCCAGTCCTGCTCCTCTCAGCACTGTGTGTTCCCCCTGCAGCTACCTCTGCTGTGGTCCCCATCCCCGGCACCTTCTCCTGGCCACTGGCTGCCCGTGGCAAGCCCCGCCGCGGCATGCTACGTCGGGCTGTCTTCTCCGACGTGCAGCGCAAGGCACTGGAGAAGATGTTCCAGAAGCAGAAGTACATCAGCAAACCTGATAGGAAGAAGTTGGCAGCCAAGCTGGGCCTCAAGGACTCTCAGGTGAGAGGGGTGCTAGGTGGGGAGGGCAGAGAGGATGCAGGGAGCTGGGCCCTCCACCCCTGGGGACAGCTGGAGAAAAGGAGAAGAGAAGGCAACAGGACCACAGAGAACTGCCCATGACCAGGATAAAGCTCAAAGCAAGCTACAAGGCCATGAGCATCAACAGAGCCAAGAAAGCTCCACAATTCCCAACTGGGCCAGTAGGACAGGACGGGCCACAGCCTCACTGCCCCCAAACCCCTCTTCTAGGGTCCTCAAAGATCAGGTTCTGTGCTTCCTGTTAGATTCAGTATGGGCAGGAATAGGATTTTAAGGTTGCAACCAAAAGGCCTTTCCTGGTCCTTGTTTTACTGAACCGTTTCATTTCTGTGTGGTTTTCCCCTCCCTAGGTGAAGATCTGGTTCCAGAACAGGAGGATGAAGTGGAGGAACTCTAAAGAAAGAGAGCTCCTCTCTTCTGGTGGCTGCAGAGAACAGACCCTACCCACCAAATTCAACCCTCACCCAGACCTCAGTGACGTAGGGAAAAAATGTTCAGGAGAGGAGGAGGAGGAGGAAATTCCCCCTGTGTGCTCACCAAGCCCCCGGCATCCCTTAAGCTACCACCAGTCCCCAGAACATCTGCACTTGCAGGACAGACTGGACTCCCAGATGTCTCCTTCTCCATCCCATTCTAGCAGCCCCAGCAAACCTTCAGACTTCTCAGACTCAGAGGAAGAGGAAGATGAAGGGGAAGAGGAAGAGGAGGAAATAACAGTCTCTTAGGTTATCCTGCCAGCCCATACCATCACATGGGGACATTGCAAAGATGTAAATAAAACAGAGTGCTATAAATTGAAGAGGTGATGTCCTAGCCAAACGTCCACATGCTTCTCCAGTGCAGGTTCTTTATCACATAGCTGCAAGACTTTCTCCTTATAGGTATTCCTTATTTTTCTGCCCCATGTGGAGGTTTTCATACTGATAGCATCTTCAAACCTTTTGATAACTCTCTCTGCTTAACAACCAACATTTGCTCAATTAGCTACCTTCTGCTGAAAGCAAGCAATAAGCAGCCCCTTGCTTTATAGCAAGGAGGAAAGTATAGCTTCTTGAGAGAGAAGATGATTTTTTTTTCTCAAACAGGAAACAACAAAAAATACAATATAAAAGCTGTGGCCATTTTTACTACCTTTCAAGTGAATTCCCAGCTACTATTAAGATTTCAAATCCCTTAAGACTGGTCTGATGTAGCAACCCTTGCCCCAAAAGTAAATAACATTATTGAGTGACACAGACCAAATTCTGCCTCCTTCCTTATCCCAAATAGCATGATATTTGGATAACAGACTCATTGAAATCCCTGGAATGACTTCTAAGATATAATGCAAGTGTGCCTTGTGTAACGGAGACCTTATATATTTATTTGTTTTTCATTTTAATTTATGCATCAATATTATATTGGAAGTACTGTCTAACCCACCTTTATGCTCACAGGCTTGTGCTTGTTTTCCACTTTGCTTCTGCTATCCATGGTGTGGACAGAGGAAAGTGGATATGCCTCTTTGATTTTTGACTGAACTTTGCTGTCTTTGCACAGCTTATATGAACTGTACACTATTTTGTACACTTACTCTGTATGGATGTTTTATACCAAGGTTATTATGAATGAATATAACGATGGCTCAACAAGATTTCATTCCATTTTTTAATTAAATGATGGCTAAACTACAGACAAATGTAGCTGTTTAATTTTGTAACTTATAAAGAAACATTTTTATTTTGTATTTTACAATGTACAGACTTTAAATATGTATATATAATAAAGTGAATGATTGCCAAATAAAATAATAAAAAAAAAAGTAGATTTCAAGCATGATCATTCAGTAATATCTGATTCCTGCCTACACGTTGTTGTAAGTTGTGTCTGGGGCCAAACAGGAAAAGAAAAGTGCATTTTATCAACAGTATAGTGATTCAATGAGAATTTATCAGCTCCAAATTAAATAACCTCACAAGAATATCTCTCTGCCTTTTAAGCAGGGAGCAACTCAACCAAATGATTGAAGATTTTCTGCAGTTAAAATGAGTACAGATCCTCCCTTCTTGTATTTAAATGCAACTTAATTTCTCCTGGTTACACTGTGCTTCCCTGTAAAGCCCTTCTGACTCTCCTCCTTCCTTCCAGTTACTGCCCAGGTAGGTCAGGATGTGGACATTTGGCCTGCATCACCCTGCTTAGATACAGCAGCTTGTAGACTGGGAACGTGCAATTAGAATATTCTTACTGGGTAGAGAAACAGAATGAAAGAGATAGACTTAAGACAACTCTTCCACATTCAGTCCAGTCAAGGATCACTTTTACAGTGCAAGGCAGATACATAACTACTTGCGTATTTTTTAGATACTAATAAAAACTACAAAAATGTCTTCTTTTTTTTCATCTTTGCATACAGGTAACAGAGTTCTGCCCAGAGATATCATTACAGTTAGTTATTTCTGCTCCACAGACTCTTACTAATGCCCGCCACTCACAACAGGCCAAACCAACAGAAAGGAACGTAGCAGACCTCACCTGAACACCACTATCCCTTTATGCTCCACTTCACGGGCACAGCCAAGAGGAAAGGCATGAAAGGGAGAAGACAATGATTCCAGTTGGAAGGGACCTACAGCAGCCACCTAGGCCAGCTGCCTGAACACTTGAGAGCTGACTAGAAATTAAAGCATACTATGGACATTCTTCAAATGCCTCTCGAACACTGCCACGCTTGGGCCATTGGTGTCCCCTCTAGGAAGCCTGCTCCAGGTGTCCAGCTACTCTCCAAGTAGGTAATTGTTTGGTTTGTTTAATGCACACAAATGTGCATTAAACAGCAGCTGGTACAATATACCCAACTATGCATCCAGTGTCAAATAAAAGAGCGGATACATGCATTATCAACAGTGTATATATTGGAGGATGTATGGTTATTCCTCCATTGACTCTTTAAGTGACAGAGCATCCCATGACAATCATTTGTAACTCAGATTTTACTAGTCCAGTAAGTATAAGACTACAGTTAACTAACCTATAAAGACAGACCTAATTCAAACCACACATTTTGTTTTAAAATTCATAGATTACTCCAGAGACCACAGGTACCATCACACATACCGCAAAGAACCATACTGAAAAAAAAGAACAGGTGTTGCTTATAAAGAATCCTTTCTGATTCAGTGTTCGACAGAAGCTACTAATCATCTCACACCCTCTGATCCTTTACAGCTTGTCTGCATTTAGAATGTTACCAAAAATAATGGTTTCACAATACTCCTTTTAGCATGAATCCTAATACATCTTATTTTGCTAGATAAATAGCCTTATTAAAGGAAAAATAACCTGGATTTGCCATTTAACAGGGGAAAACCTTTACCTGAAATGTGACGTTTATCGACCTTACTCTCACTCCCTTTAAAGATCCTTCTTATGGCAAAAAAACTCCATTGTGTAATGACCAAGTGCAACCATTTGAGATTCAAACATACCTTAATATGAAATTAAAGAGCTTTTTTTACTTACCAACAGCTTCCTGACTGCATCCATTGCTCACAGGAAAGGAGTCTCCCTCTCAACAGCTTCTATTTTATGCTGTGGATGGTGAAGCTGGAGCTCAGGGCAATGGCTCACACAGAACAGCTCTGCCAAAGGCAGTGCTGCAGAAGTAGCTACCCTTTCTGAGGTCTTATGTCAGAGGCATACACTTACTCATTTGCCTTAAATGTGGAGATTCCAGCTGCTTTAGGAGGACCTGATGACAATTAGGCTTGTTTCTGTTGTGCAGGATGCTGGGAGTTCAGCTTGGGTGTAATGCTAACAGCAAAATGTTTCATAACTTGCTGCTAACACAGAGTGGCAGAGGCTACCTCCCCCCTGTTCCCTAAAGCTACCTGTGCCACAGCCCAGGCAGACAGGGAGGGCAGCCTCTTGCACAGCCCTGCACCAGGAGAACTGCACCAACACTGCTGTATGCCCATTGAAAAACCACTTAGCCATATGTTCAGAAATCATCTATATAAGATACAAATCCTAACACTGCATGCAGGAAAGCATGTTTGTTCTACTGTCTTTCCTAACAAGGATAAGCAAAACATTCTTGTGCTTGAGAATGTCACAGCTGAGCCCCTCAAAAAGAAATACTAAAAATAAAATAAGCTGCCTCTTTTGAAGAACAACTGTCCTCCAGGAAAAGTTTGAATGTTATGATATATTAAAGAAATGGAGCCCAAGATGCAAGGCCAGAATTTCCAGAAGCAATCAGTACAGGCTGAAGCTCATGAAAGGCAGGCAACTGCCAGTGCTCAACCCCCATCCTAAGGGAAAACCAGGTTTCTTTGAAGAGCCCCAAGTTCAGTCCTCAGAAACACTGATGGCATTTAAAAATTTTTGCCCAAGAGGTTTAAGGTAAAGTTTGACACTACAGCTATGTGTTCTACTACTGTCATGAGGAACAAGACTGGGTTTCACTCCTGGTTGTGTTTCCTATTCTCCTTCTCAACCCATGCTTATACATTGGCGCATTTCTGGGCCCAAAGTGGTTAATCTGAAGAGCAGAAATCTGATCAGTTTTCTTGATTTTCTTTGATCTCAGTTGGTCTAGCACCCGGAACTGCCTCACCAGATCATCAGAAGTGCATATGGTAGAAATGCTCAGCAAGGATGAGAAAGAAGTGCAGAAGATCATCCCTTCTGCCAGCCCTTGATATTAAATGATCTTAGATGTACATCTTTAGGGATATTTTATTTTTTCAACCAGGCTTGAACCTGATCTAACTAAATAAAATCCTTCAAACTCCAAAAATCTCAGCTCAGCAGCACTTTCCCAACTCCCATGACTGGGATATAACACCGGGGAAAGCCCAGGAGAGTAGCCAGGACATAACAGCTATGCACATGGACAAGTGCTAGGTGTGCTGCTTTTATCTAGTTTTACCTCCCTTGTAGTCATCAAAGGGTTAAAATACTTCACAGAATCATAGAACAGCCCAGGTTGGAAGTGATCTAGGAAGATCCCCTGGTCCAATCTCTCATGGGAAAGGGAGTCTAGATGAGACTACTCTGTTCAAACACATCTTGAAAAACCTCCAGTGATGGAGACTCTACCCTGTCCCTGGGGAGGGTGAACAATTGTTCTCACTGTAAAAAATGTCTTCTTATGTTGAGATAAAACCTCTCCTGGTGCAGCTTGTGTTCACTGCACCTCGTTTTCTTCATGTGGCTCCTTGTAAAAAAGAGCCTACATCCTTTTGTAGATGCTGTTTAAGTACTAGAACGTTATGATGAGGTCCTCCCCAAGCCTTCTCCTTGAGAAGATTTTTAACTGCTTCAGTCATTGCTCATAGGATTGGTTTTATGACCCTTTGTGGCCCTCCTTTGGATGCTTTCTGGTCTGTCCACATTATTTTTTAATTGTGGGGACCAGAACTGGGCACAGAGAGTGGGATGAGTGTGGATTGGAATGATCCTGCCTCTTGTCTCTGTTAGCAGTACCCTTGTGGATGCAACACAGGGTCCAATTTGCCTTCCTTATGCTACTAACTCATGTTCAGCTTGTTGTTCAGAACCTCCAGGTCCTTTTCAGCAAAGCTGCTCCCCGGCCACACCGCTCTAAATCTGTACTGGACTCTTTGGCTATGTCATCCCAGGTGCAGGGCCTTGAATTGACTTTGTTAAACTTCACACTGCTTTTGCTAGCCCGCTATTCCAGCCTGTCCAGGTCTCTCTTTAAGATGGCTCTCTTCCCTGATGTGTCCACCTCACCACTCAGTTTAGTGTCACCACTTGGTGTGGGGCTTTTCAATCCCATCATCCAGAAGATGTTGACCAGCATGGGGCACAGTATTGGTCCCTAAAGGACCCCACTTGTTACAAGCTGAGAAAAATCTGTTGATCACCCCTCTCTGAGTTCTGCCTCTTAGACAATTGCCTAATTCCTCACCCAACCAATCTGCATTTTGCCAGTTTGTCCAGAAGAGGGCTGTGGGAAACAGTGTGTCAAACGCTTTGCTGAAGTACAGGCAATCACTATATACTATATCCCCATGTAGACAGAAAATGTTATTTTGTTGTAGGATGTGATCATGTAAGGTTGGCATGATTTGCCTTTGGTAAATCCCTGCTGGCTTTTCACAGTGACCTGTTTTATTTGGTTTGAAGTACCTTTTAGGAGAACTCGTTCTATTACTTTCTAAAGGACTGAAGTAAGACTGGCGTGCCTGCAGTTTTTCTTTTGGGCCCTTCCTGTAGATGAGTTTGACACTTGCCCTCCTCAAGTCATCAGGGATATCCCCCTATCCCCACTATTTTTCAAAGATTACAGCCTTGCAACAATGATAACCACTTCTCTTAACACCCTGAGGTGGGCTCTGCCCAGGCCATAGATTTATGCCAGTTGAGCCCTTGCAGAGGATTGTCCTTAAATAACTTCCAGCATTCACAGGCTCTTTTGCCTTCCATGGATGCTTTCCATAGACTCCCTCACAGCTGGGCTGTGAGCATATTGGAGTTGGTCCTTCTGAAATCCAGTGTCTTTGTCCTATCACTTGTTTTCAGTATGCTTAAAAGGATCATCAACACCCCCCCAACCCCCAAAAAAACATCATGGTCGCTGTATGTAAGGCTATCACTGATAGTTCTGTTGGAAAGTAAGTCCTACTGGTTTGTGGACAGTTAATCCAGCAGCACACTCTTCCCAGTCAGTGTGCCTAGCATCTGCAGCAGGAAGCAATCCTCAGTGCCTTCCAGGAAACTGATGAACGACTCGGGTACTGCTGTGCAGGAATTGTTTGATTTAGCAGCCAAGACTGACGAGGGGACAGGCAGAGAGCAGGAAGCTGAAAATGGTGGAATGACATTGCCAGAAGTACTATTGTGGATGAGGTTTAGTGGCTCACACAGACTGGAGATTGTGAGGGCTTTGTGTCCTAACATCTCTTTTGCACTGGGTGGTGCTGGTTCGTTATGATTCCAGTAAGAAAGACACTCAGACTTGGTGAAGTATCAAAGTGCTATTTATTAGAGTAAGATGAGAATAGCACAGATGACCTTATGTCCCTTTAGACAGTGGGAACTCTGAGTGCTGTAGCATCAAAGGGGCCTCCAATCCAAACACAGCATCCTGGTCATACCCCATCCATCAGTGTTGTCATTCAAGATATTATAGGATTTTTTTTCTTACGAGAAAACAACTCTAGTCATCACTTCTGCTGTCAAACAGAAAGGATGTGCTCATGAGAACTTCTCGCTGCAGAGTTAGCAAAAGGCAGGAGCACACACGTGGCTTAATTTTTTACCCAGCAGGACCCTCTGTTAAAATGAGCTGGCTGAGTTTA
The DNA here is from genome assembly GCA_013398155.1 of Pedionomus torquatus. Lineage (NCBI taxonomy): Eukaryota > Metazoa > Chordata > Aves > Charadriiformes > Pedionomidae > Pedionomus > Pedionomus torquatus. The sequence continues at coordinate 8,911 of VZRU01004753.1, forward strand.
TTCTGTGGATGAGGAATTTGTGCATCACAACACAAGGCCAGGCTGGTCTTGCAGCATAGGGCAGAAGAGCACAGGCCTGGGCATACTCAGGTTAACATGGATCACCAAGTCCTTGATATACAATGGTCTTTCAGTCAGGATTACTACAAGATCTCACTGGAAGCATCCTCCTCATCTGCCCGTGGATCCCATCTTCTGTTAAGGTTCTTCAGATCACCTAATTGCCCAGCCCCACATTGCTGAAGTTCTCACAGGAGCGGAAGGAGGAATTACCTGTGCTTAGCCAGAGCATGGTCTCCATCCCCTGTAACTACCTGTCTCCTTCAGTCTCCAGCAAAGCTGCAAATTAGAAGTATCTGTATCTGAACAACTTGATATAGTTGAATGTGTCCTTGAACACTACAGGGGGTTGGACTAGATGACCTTTAAACATCCCTTCCAACCCAAATGAATCTATGATTCTGTCAGCAAGGAAGGAGAAACATGGATTCCATGTGGCTAAGCAAACAGGTATGTTGATGGGGAAATAGTTGCTTACAGTCAATTCCATTGCCATAGGCAGAGATAGGAGCAGTGCTGTGCTCTGCTCTAACCCCAAAAAAGTGTTCTCCTGATACACAGAGTGGGAATGACTGTGGGCTTATAGGGTTGATTGGCACCTCTCCTGCCGACATAGCGCAAATGTCTTATGAGAAGCAACTTCACACAGGTTCTCCCTCTGCCAAGTTGGGGCTATAAACTGTGAAGTGGGGAGAAACTGGTTTATTCACATTAAAAGCTAGGAACAAATGAAGAGTAGGTGTCTCCACGCCACAAGCCCTTGGTTATTACACCCAACATACAGATCAATGTCGGTATCAATCATCAGCATTAGTAAAGGAGTAAAATGAGGGAGGGCACAAAGTGCAGAAGACCGGATGGGATCCTGAAGAGCACCAGGAGGTATTTCCTACCTGGTTTTTGGAGGCACAACTTTGAAAAGGTCAGTGGAAAGCGAGGGGTTTAAGTACATGTCACAGGCTGCAGACTGAGCTTATAAATTGACTCCAGGAATTTCCCATTCAGTTACAGAAAGAAAGTCTGCACTGACCCTATGGGACTGAGAAATGATGAGGTGGATCCAGAAAGGATATAAAATAGGATGTTGGAAACAGAAAAGCAAGGCAATAAAGGTTAAAGAGAAGATGAGGTGAAGGAAAAACAACAACTGAAGATGAACATACAAGACAGTGTGCACAGACCAGAGATGAGCAAGAACATGGGGAAGGGATGGCGTGGCTAGAAAAGGAAAGAGGAGTTCCTGAGAGATACTAAGCGTTTTGGTGCCAGTCCAATGTTGATTCAAATATTGTCCAAGATCAGGGCTAGACTGTTTTCCAGGGCCAATTCTAAAGCACACAATTCTGTGATTCAAAGCAAGTTTACAGAAGGAAAAATCTGCTTAAGCATATCCCAAACTATTCTGTCTCTGGAAAATTGCTGTGGAGGGACAGATGAAGACCACGTTATGGAAGATCAGCTCTGAGTTACAATTGGCACTGCTGCCTTACTAAAGGAAAAGTGAAGACCGCTTTTAAATCAAACTAACTTGAAAGCATGAGATAACTAGAAGGAACTGTAAAAAAAAAAAAAAAAGCAGAAATATTAACAGAAAAAAAGTCTTCAAGAAAACCTTACTGCTGTTGAGAATTATCACTTATACTTAAGTAGAGAGGTTTTTGGATTTATCCTTTCTGAAAAGAGAGTACTTTACTTTTTTTTTTTTCTTCTCCTGAGTTAGAGCAGAGCATTTGTTTGAAAGAAAGAATAGATCCTTACACATTCGTATTGACCAATGTAAATCCGTTACTGTATAATTGTAGTGTCTGTATCAAATGGGTGAAAAAACATTGTAATGTATGGAATGTGTAGGTTGCCCAGAAAGATGGCAGGTGCACCATTCCTGGAAAAATTCAAGGTTGGGTTGGATGGGGCTTGAGCAACCTGATCCAGCTGAAGATGTTCCTGTTTATTGCAGGGAGGTTGTATTGATGACCTTTAAGGGGCCCTTCCAACCCAAGCCTTTTTATCATTCTATGAAATTCATTCTTCAAAGCATGTTCAGAATAAGCCTAACATAGGCTTCCATGCACCCTTGTGACCAACACAGACCTCTCTTGAAAAGAAGCTGGTACCAGCTGGCATCAGAATACATCCAGCTTGTTGGCCACACAGAACTTAAGAGCGAAAATCTACATGGATAGACCACTCTTGTCTTGAGCAGCTCTTGGTGGATACTGCATGCAAACATCAGCTATGGGAGAGAATTACATTGATGTAGCCCCTCTGCTAAATTTCCTCCTGGATGTGGGTAACGGCTGTTGGCATCTTTTCACAAGTACTTATAAGAAGCCAAAAAACTCCAAGAACTGAAATCCACAATGGTCAAAGTAAAAAAATTAGAAAATGTTGATTTAGAAGGGACAAAAACTTCTGGAAGGCCACGAATCTGAATAAATAAGCATCAATTTTATTGAATCATGAATAATTTAAGACTGGTACAATCATCAGCTTTATTCTCCATGACACAGGGGGTGGGGAAGGGAGAGAAATGGGAAGGGTGAGAAAGGGGAGGCATGATCTCAAACAGACCATTCACAAATTCCAATCCTAAATGAGAACTGAAAATTAAATAGGGAGAAGAGCATATGGAAAACATCATAAACGTACACAAAATACTCAATTCCTAGTTTTTCTCTTTAAAAATGGCTAGAAAAAATTCATCAAAATGCAGCACTTTTAATCAAATATTTACATTTCTATGTTACAATGAAAAAATGTACATCTTATAGATATAACATATTTCATAAACTGTTCCACTGGAAACAACTAGATCAAAACAGCAACCTTCCATTTAATATTGACAAAGAAATATTTTTTTGCTTTTTGTATTTTTTTCTTGAAAGAAAATTGCCACATTTAGACAAGTTTTCATACACATAATATCGAAGTTAAGCATCAACAATGAAGTATCAGTTTGCTTCTTCCAAAATGTACAAAAAGGCTAACCAACCCCCTCCCTCCTCTTCCCCAGATACACCACATCTCATTTATGGCCTGTATCATTCTTGGCAGTTCTGAAGGAAAGAAAATGGTTTATACTTTCAATTTATAATTCAACATGAACGTTGCATAGAATCTTGCATTTCTTTCTTGTTGATTTTTTTTTTTAAACAAGTCAACTTTGTAAGAAAAAAAGGCAAAAAAAATGGAAGCATTTTGAAAAAGTCTTAAATGAGAACAAAGTCACTTAAAGAAAGATTTAATTGATGAAAGGTCTTGATAAAAACTAAGACATGTTCATAACAGGTAACCCTGCTTCCCGAAGTTTCCGAAAAGACACTGAATATTGTGATGCTTAGAATGACTAGCCTACTCAAAATTGACTTGCTCACTGTAATCTAAACTAGTGTCAATAAAAAAATAACAGATAACAGAAATTCCTTCCTGAGCTTAAGCACAGGATTAAAAATGAGAAGAAAAAAACCAAACCACCCCATTCCCCACAAATAAAACACTATTTTAAATATGTCTTATAGCACTCAGTTAAAGGTTAACTGAGACATTTCCTAAGACAGTAAGTCCATTTAAAGCCTTAGCCCTGCAACTGTATTTTTTTACAGGCACATGCTCTATTCTGCATGGATTCAGTTGGGGGATTAGGTACCAAAATTCACAGTAGTAGCAGGTAAAGTCAGTGCTGGGAAGCAGAATTGTCAAGACTACTGGACAAATTAATCTCTCTCAAACTCATCATCAGCATGCTACGTATATGATTCCATACAGATTTATACCATTTTTGCACTACCAAGAACTGGATTAGGAACACTGGCTGAATAACCCTTGGTATTTCATTCAGTGAAATAATGAAATAGAGTTCATAAGGTAAAACAGTAACAACACCAAGCTCTTCACCCCCATCATTAAAATATTTAAATTTTTCTTTTACAATATTTTTCTTTAAAAAAAAAACCTCATCAGCACTTAAAAGTTGTAACAGGAGCAGATTCAAGCTCAGCTCAGTAAGACAAAGTACAGTTATGTTACAGAAAGTTATGAGGTATTATAAAATGATCCTCTCAAGCTGAGTGACAGAAGCATGAATTTTTCTGTTACATTACTTTAAACCCACAGGCTCTTAAAAAAGTGTTTGTAGCAAGTTCTTTCTGTACATTGAAAAAACAGCATATTCCTGTAATTTATTAATGACAGCATTTATTATAGTTGAAAAGCTTTTTTTTTTTTTTTCCCCTCCTGCTTGGATAAAACAGCTCTTCAGTGATTTATTAGCTGCGGATTGATATGAACCTGAAAAGTTACCTCATTGCCCTCTTTTTTTGTCACATTTAAACAAATTCTAGTATCTCATACAAACAATATTCACAGCAACTTATAATATTCCAAGAGATGACTTTAGCCCTGTTTCTTTAAATAAAAACCCACCATATACAGCACTAATTTAATCAAAAACAATTAGTACAAAATAAGGCATCGCTTTAAAAGTCAGCACCAAAAGATAGCTGGAAAGGCTAGTACAAATCAATATTGAGGAGTGATGTTCTTGCTGAGGTACAGCTGACGTGGTGATGGTGGTGTAAGCATTTGCTTCTGTAAAAAGGAAAGTGCAATTCGCTGGGAGGTGTTCTTGTTCCCCAACAGAAGTACAAGCCTTAACACTGATAGTGTAGGTGTGTGCGTTCAGAGAGGAGGAGAAATAAAACCAGGTTCATAGCTCTGCCAACACTCAAAAGTATGGCCCAGTTGAACTTAAAAGATGCAGTACCTTCCCTCCTTTTTTTCCCCAGACCTGAATACTGCTAAAATGCTAGGTTTTTTTAACTCCTTTTTTTTTTTTTTCCCCCAATTAAAAAGAAAAGTCCTGTAAGTAAATGTTGTCATCAGTGTAGCACTGGAACTGTCACAGAGCTGAGTTTTAACTAACTTGTTTATGGTTGTGCTGAACAAACCCCAAAGTTTTCAGAAAACAGCTGTAAAGTTTCATGGCAAAAATTAAAAACTGAAAGTCTGATTAATCCCTTTCCAGAGCTGTAGCTCTGTACAGGGCTTGCAATGCCTGTGCACTGCCAAAGGTCTTTTGGAGCTGCAGAACTTCACAGGGCATGGCCCTTTCACTGACTTCTGCCGAGGAGGGAAACTCATTCGCATCAGTGGAAATAAATCAGGTGTAACTGAACTCAACTGAGTTGGTTATGTGGATGGCAAGTGGGAAGAGAATCAGACCCTGACTAGCAAAGGGCTACCTGGTCTTTAACTTGTAGTAGGACTGATTGTTACACAGTGTTTGAAAAAACCTGATTTGTCAGTCTGTATATATATATTTATATATTCCTATTTATATATATATATCTTTATAAACACACAATGAAAGAAAGCCAAGGTCTCAAACTGTCAAGGAGAGCAGTGCTTTTTCTTTTCTTTTTTTTCTTTTCTCTTTTTTACTATTTATTCAAACTTCCCTGCTTTGCAGCTTTGCCTTCATTGAGTATCATTACCAAGGCAAGCAATATTGTTATAGCACCAGAACTATATATGAAGCTGAGTTTAATTTGCAAAGTTGATTGGTAAACGTCCAGCCCTCACCTAAATGTGTTTGGTCAGAAGCAGCATATGCAAAAATTTCCTCTCCCCTCTCCTTCTGGACAGTACATGGCACAAAGCTGTTTGCTTCATAGCTGTGAAGCTCCCCCTCCTCCTTTAACTTTCAGTACTGATGATAATTTTTAACATCTTCAGTATCTTAGGCATGAGAGCGTACAGCAACTAAAAAAATAAAACAAAGGAATAGTGCAGTTCTCATCATTGTCAAAAGAAAAAAAAAATGCAAAGGTTGCTTGGGTTGCCTGCACCCAGGTTCAAGACTGACTTCAAGTGTCTTCTTGTTCTTGCAGCTCTAATACTGAGATACCAGCCCAGCCCAGGAACGTGTTCTTTTCATGAGTCTGTGATCAGGGTTCCTGCCAAGTGAGAGAGCAATAATGGAAACGACCTATTTCTATCTGAGGAAGATCACAATGTTGACTCCAGGGATGAATCGAGGATATCATCATGATGACTGTTGCTGTTAGAGTCACTGTCGTAACTCTGGGGACTTGAGTAGTTGGCTGCTTCTTGCAGTCTCATTAGCATGTTCATCTGCAAAGGCACAGGAGTTCACAAGTATTTGTATTCTGAGGCAGAAAGAATATCAACTCCATATGAAAGCTACAGTGCATTCACTTTGCCAGTGGGTAACAAAAGAAAGGAAGAGACAACTGGGGTAATTAACACTGAATCTCTGAAAAGAGGTATTAGCTGTAGAACACGCTAGAGCAGCATGCAAGTTAGTAATGAAAAGTATGCTTTTCCAGTAAAGGTGACAATGAGAAGATTCAATCCAGCTGTATTTGACAGGATTCTGCAAGCATCTTGCCCTGACCCATGGAAATACGGACAGATCAGTCAAAAGTGGCAAATCTGAATGTCCTAATATGTAGTCTGGTATCTGTAAGTATATATACACACTAGTGAGAAGTGTAATATGTGTTCTATACTCCCAAATGCCCAGAGAAGTGTACAACTCAACAGCACAGCTTCAGGGCATTCAGAGTTTGCGCAGCAGCTTTAGTAATGGTTTCCCATTGGAAGTAAATTTGTATTTAGTGTTACCTTCAAACTCAATTTATACATTCTGTACACGTGAATACATGTGAATGTTTCCCTATGTGCTTGCATAGTATTTCTGATTCATAAAGCAGACACCAGACACTTAGTCTATATATTCTTTGAAAATCTCAATTTTAATTCGGTGTCAAGAATACAGCTTTAAAAACCATGTGAAGTAAAGCAACAAGCCTATTTTGCAGTTGTGGCAAAACAGGCTAAATGAAATGGTTCCACTGTGTTATTCAAGTACGTGTATTCAAGATCACACATTTAATTCCAATGTAGAAATTACGCTTATTACACATATCACCAGTCACTCCTCAAAAAATGAATCCTCAAAATATCCTCAACAAATGAATCTGAAAAGCTTTGTCCCCTGCTTCTTGCAAAACTGTATGGACTTTCTGTGCAAAGGCACTCCCTGAGCTGACATGATGACTTCCCCAGAAACATTGCCTTCTCATCCCAAAACTTTTAATCACTCCTCAGCTGTCCTTTATGTTTTTGTTCCTGTTCCTAATGCCCAGAAACAAGGGAAATGGAGTGGTTCTGCTGTCTCAAAAATGAGAGCTTACCAAAGGATCTCCTTCAGCATCACTCACTGGAACTTGTTTGCTCGTTGAGCCTTCCCGTGACATTGAGTAGCCATCAAAACCCACATCTTCAGGGCGCAGCTGGAGTAGAGGAGGCCACTCATGGTGCTGTGGGGTGGCTGCCCAGGGGTAGGTGTCCATTACCCACTTGGCAGGATCCTCCCAGGGCGCTCTCCTTCCATACAACTGGAAAAGCAGGAAAACACGTAAAACTTCCCTATTAGCCTATTGTTTCATTCAGTGCCTTCCTAACCAAAATTAACGTGCCATGAGTTTTGGACTGCAGAAAACTCTTGCAAGAAGGGCGAAACACAAACAAGCAAGATTTTCCTCACCCTAATAACATGCAGTTTGAGCTATTTTTAATGGCAACTGATTTGGAAGAGGCTGATCACCTCCTTTGAGACTGCAGTGCCCTTCTCTCAGCACCAGAGAAGACCTGAAAATCACCTCACTTGATAAAGTTAATTTAAATAAAGCAAATACACAAAAGAGGCTGTCAGTGTCGACATCCAGATCAGCACCAGCAGCTGACTTATCTACGTTTGCTGTCGTTGGGAAACTGCCGACAGTGGAATGTGTAGGAGGACACGTGAGACCTGTCATCAGGCAATAACGACAGATGTCATAGCAAAAGGTTTTCAAGTCAGGGGAATTTCTTTGTACTGAACCAAGAAAGAGCACCAGCGGGATTTGGCTTTGTTCGTGCTCCTATTTCAAGTACGCAAGCTCTATGCTTAACTAAAGTTTTTCTGTTGTGAACAGTCTGTGTTACTGAATCACAACATATTCATCTTGTTATATTCAGTTAAGCTTGACTTAATCAGATAATCAATTCATTTTAATGCCACATGACTTTCAAAAGCATAAACAGAAGTTCAAGTGACTTTAAGATGTTTATTTCTGCTTAATAAATTTTTGCCTAAACATTCTTCAGCTACAGGAGTTTGTCACTGGTATTTTGTCACTTTAACTCGGAGAATTCTCCCTTTCCTGCACAATGTTCAGGGGGAAAAGCAGTGGTCTGACAAAGCAATTCATCAGCTCTCTGACGGATCGAAGACTTTCCGCATTGCTATTTCCTCTTGGGTTTTTTGAGGTTTTATTTTTTGCACGCAGAAAGTATTAAATTGCTCTAAATACAATCATCTGCTTTGTTTTGAAGCAGAACTGTGTCCCAGTCCAGAGCAGAGGTGCCCAGCAGATGGTGCTAGGCAATCTTAAATGCAGCCTTTTCCACAGCCCAAACACTCTTCATCCTCGAGTGCTGTACTGTATTATTTTCTCAGCCTAACGTTTTCAAGCTGTGGTAAACCAGATCTATTTTAATCGTGTTCTCGAATTTACAGCAATACATGTCAGTTGCTAAGTGGAGAGGATTTTATATTTTTTGTGTCTTTGCCACCTAGAAGGTCCACATGGATCCTAGCTCATTTCTAAAAATTAGCTAATAAGTAAAATTCCCATTTCTATATATGAGATCAGCACATACCTTCAGTAGATGGGAGAGCCAAATGACTAACTCACTACTCCCTTCCACCGTAACCAGATCTGTCCATCCCTTTCATGTACATGTTTTCTAGGGAGCAGTAAAGGGGACAAGAATCCAACAGGTTGCTTCACAAAACACCAAAGAGAAATGACTGGAATATGAGTGATGGTGGCAGGAAGCCACAGGGATTTGGAGTCCTCGTTTTGCTGGTGCTGCATTCTGTATTGATCCACCACGCAGGAAGAACTGAGGTTTTATACAAACCTCTAATTTTCTCATCCCTGTTTTGAAGAACAAAAAAGACTCCACTCCAATGGGAGCAATTACTGTAAGGATCCATTTGGCTTGCTTGTCTTTGACCCAAAATAGTTCTCTAAATGAGTAACGGATAGATAAAAATAGTTTGGTTTAGATCCACAGAGATCAGAGTGAAATCAGCAGTCCACCCTTCCTTTCTGGCAGGCAATTTCACAAGACTAGATGTGTTCTTGGAGGAGACTTTCTGGGTGTGGGGGACTGAAAATATCCCAAAATGAAGCACACATTTCTAGCATTAGCAAGTTAATTAGCACAACTCTGGCTACTCTTCAGCTACTGGAGTCTTATCCACAGACTCAACAAAAGAAAAATTCTAGGGTAAATTGAGAAATTATGTAAACAGAAATGAATGAGTGGAATCTGGGGAAATGGGACTGAAGTGGATACAGAATCTACAGCACAAAGCGAGAAACTTAATTCCTTACATTTGGAATGCAAGCCATTCAAATAACCTAAGGAAAGGTGCAGATTTTGGCCAAAACAAGCAAGCAAAGAAAGATGGGTTTATAGATTGTTGTTCTTTCTCTTAATTTCTGTTACTAAATTTTCAATGCTTTCCACCTACTGATCAACCAACAGGAGAGCTTCAAAACACAGTATAAGGAGTCCAAGTATGACTATGACTATCAGTTTTGTCCCTCCCAGGAGGAAACAAAGTCACAAGCCCTCCTGTCTCTTGTTTTACATCAAAAGGATGATTTGCTCCCATTACCTTCCTTTATAGGAAGTTTAGGAAGTTTTACATAAAATAGTTCTCCTGTCCTATTTCTAGCATTTTCCTCTGTGTGTGTTGTAGTTTAGGACCTACCATGTTCTTCAGCTCTAAGAGCTTAACACAATCCTCTCAAAGAAAATGAGGTCTCCAGACATTGACAGATTTCAAATGGCAAACACAGTTTGCACACATTCTGACAGACTCATTAAATAAAAGCTGTTTTCTATGACAGGGTTGTCTCTGTCATTATCTATAAATCTCTGCTGTACAGATTAAAAATTAAATACAAGGCAGTTGTTAACTGGACAATGTAACATCCCTTTTTATTTCTCGCTAGTACTTCTTGAAGTACTCAGACTGGTACATGTTTGTAATTTCTCCATTCTCTGCAGGGTACTTCCATGTACAGGAGAACTGAACCTCTCCTACTGGAAGTGTTATACACAGAAAAGAAACATAACAAACAAGCACACCAAAACAAAATCCTAGTATTTTCCAAAAGAAATCTTTCACCTTTTTTTTTTTTTTTTAACATATCTTAAAGGCATCTCAATGCATGCTGCAATGGTGAGTCCTAAGCTGTAACAGACTGGAGAGAATTATTTTTCACAAACATGAAAAAAACCTTCTGCAACACAACTGGCTCTCCATGGAGGTCATATGTGGAGTTATTCAACGTTTCAGAAAGACTTCAGACACAGAGACATATGTGATGGAGAATCTGTTACTTCTATAAGTAAAATTTCATAACTGTTTATGATTCTTATAATAACAAGCTGTCTTGCTTATACATTGAATTTTTCTTGTCCAAACTTGTCAAACATCCACCAGATTTTTTTTCCCTGTAAGACTAAAGCAGAAGCCTCCCACAGACCAAGTAATATTTTACCTTCCTCTTGAATAACCTGAATAGTTTGAGCTTCTCATCTCTCTCATTGAATAATTCTTTTGGTATCATAATGATACCCACTGCTCTTTTCCAAGCCCTTCCCACTTTATCTTTCTAATAAGTGTTTTTAAATGCTATTAATACTGTTCTCTTCCTACCTCCATCAGATGCAATTACAGTTGATGCCCTCAAAATGGCATTTGTCCTCTTACCAAAACAGAAGCTCACAATACATTGCCTTAACTTCCTATTCTCCACCTACCCTTAAATCTCTTTCAACCTTCTAGACTCTCACTGTGATCTACCATTTTTTTCCTGTGTGATCTTGTGTTTAGCTTTCATGCATGCAATGCCCAGAATTTACTGATATTTGATCAAAATTGTATTTTCAATATTGTGCTGCCTTGCTTAGTCTGTCAACAGAAGACTGAAGAATAAAAAAGGTCATTTTTTCCACAGCTGCATGGCAAGTCCATAGCAATCCTCTGTTGGACCCCTCTCCCAATTCCAACATGCTTTATTGTCATAGAAACACTAAGAACCATGTGGTCATGCTTAGAACTGTCCAAATTGCTAGAGTATGACTCAGTTACTAAGTACAGGCAACCAATGATGATTTCAGTACAGCCCGTGAAAGAATTATGAAGGAATCTACCAAAAATTCATCCTGTAGACTGAGAAGTAATCAAAATGTCACTGATACTTATCCTGTCACTCATTAATATGTTTCTCTCCATACACAGCTTTGTTCGTCCTCTGTTGAAAGATTTGATTTACAAAGGAACATCCTGCATAACTGAGTTAATGATCACAAACTTGTTTTTCCGATGCAGAGTACAATTGTAAGGTGTAAGTCTGAGACAGATTACTGAAAGATATTTGGGTGTCTAACCCCTCTCCTGCTGAAAACATCAGTAGTTGGGAATCTAAACACTTTAAAAAATCTGATCGGGACTTCTAGTGCTTCCAATCCATATTTCAAAACTGTTTGAAAAGAATGACTCTGCCTGAAACTAATGAGAGTTTAGGTTAGATTTTCATTGACATGCAGGTACTCAGTGTGCAAAGTTACAGAAAATGTTGCTGTTATTCAGTTTTGTCCAATGCTGTGTTGCCTTTTGAATAGATGATTTTTCACTTTTGTCTGCTCACCTGTAGCCCTTCTCTAACTGCTTCCAGAAGATATGGAATGATGGAGTAGTTCCACAAGTCAGTAAACCAAACTCTAGAACCATCTACATCTATTGGACAGGAGAGGAAGAGCCGTGGACCTGAAAGAGAAATTCAGACGTTGCATTCAAATCATGATCATGATATGCATCAAAATAGGATCAAACAACAAATTCCAGTTCTCTGGAGAAAGAAGGATGGGAGAACGTAAGTAGCTGGTGAATTGCTCTTACTGAGAGCTCAAAAATCCTCTGAATCAACTTGAAAACTATAGCCTTCAAGGTGAAAACAATTAACTAGAGTTCATAACACAGTTTGTATCCAGGACTTAGAAAGAAGTAATTTTTTTTTCTTAGAAAAAGGAAAAAAAATGGTTTAGAAACTTCTTGTACTCTGCCTGAGAGTACACTGCCACCTAAAAGCAGGGTTTTAAATAAACTTTTTTTAACCTGATATAGCACAAGGAAAGCTACAAGGATGCATCTGATATACCAGGAAATAAAACATATATATTTACATATGCCTGGGCATTATGGGAAGAGCACTTACCAATAGTAACATCAGAGGAGCTGTGAGCCTCCAAGAATTTGTTCAAATGCTGCCAGACCTTGGGAATCCAATCAATAATTTTAACCAGTTCGGCATTTCTTATCCTGCCACTGATCTCTGTTTCAATTAGTTTTCTTCTCAGGAAACGGCCAAGAAAGCCTTTGACTGGCTCAGTGTGGTTAGCACATAGCACCCATCTATGGCAGAAGAGCAGAAATGCCCATTATTTTACCTTCATGAACAAACCTATTCTGGGCTAAAAGTCTTTTATTATTTATTATCATGATCAAAATTGGTTATCTCAGTCACATATATTTTTCTTAGTAAAAATGATTTTGTAATGATGAGTTCACTATATGAAACCATTTGTATCATGCATGTTTTAGCTTATTTCTCATTCAGTATCTACTTTGCCTAAATACTGTCTTATTTAAAATCTATTAGAAGATCAAATACTTTAATAGTCTTCTAAAAAGTCAAAGTTTTACAAACTGCAGTTACGTTAACAACAGCATCACAACAAAGCTGCACATGTTAGGGCAGCAACTACTAGCGAATGGTATTTCTCTCTCAAGTTTGCTGTTTCAGCCGATAAGAACAATTTCAGATGACTCAGTAGCCATTACTCCTTTGCCCGCCCACAAATGAGAAACATGAATAAACAGTACCTGAAATTATGGTGAAGTTGAAGATTAGGTGTTGAGGAGGTGGCTTGGTTCATTGTGCCAATAATATACGGACTATTAAAAAACAAAACAAAACACGAAGCAAATCAGACTTGTAAATTCTGAAAAATAACTTTTTAGTAAGATCTCAACAATAAAGAGGTTATTCAAATATCTTTTGTCATGGAAGGTTTTTGTATTTACTTATAATCAAATTCTCTACTGAGAATCCGACTTCTGAGAACATCTAATTCTGGAAGACAAACAGAAGTCTTAAAGCAGGATCTTTCATTAAAAATGGGGCTTTAGCATTGAAGATCTACTGCACAAAGTCAATGCAAATTACCCAATCCCTCTACTATTTTTTTACTGATTTCAGGGGAATCGATGAAGATGAATTTAAGAAGAAAAAACATCTTTGAAGCGCTGTCCATAACGTGGACAGTCTGGCCATCTTACTGCACTTCAGTGAATTAATCTAGAATTTGACATTGTGATCACATTTTAAAACCACAGTGGTCTGACCGCAGTACTGGAATCTGGAATGCTTTCTTCTTTACCATTTGTGGTACTTGCAGTTTAGAAGTCCATTAAAGATCTCTCCTAGTGAGCTAACATGATGCAAATTATCCAAAATGATTACAAGAGGCATATCCACAGCATTATTTTCACTGTTACACTGGTCTGCTAGGTTGGACAAGTATTGGCGAAGTTCCTGCAAAGCATATAAAAAAAAAGCAAAAAAACCCAGAGTTTTCTTCATATTCCTTGAAAATCCAGTTCAGACAAATAAACTACTGGCTTTGTAATGAAATCTAAAACAAAAGAGCCTGACATCTCACAAATGCACACATTTTCCATGGGAAAACAGAAGAAAATGGTTTTCGTTCTCTTTCATTGGTTATGCTGAAGATTCAAAGACTACGTCAGAAATCCTGTGTGAGACCGGGGTCTCAGGAGGGATAAGATTTTGTCGTTTGGTTTGGGCTTTTTTGTTTGTTTGTGCTGTCCTAATCTGACACTCAAGAGGCCTGAAATGTATTTTTCTGTCTTTCTAGGAACTTATTCAACTCTCCATACATACTCCAAACTAAACTTTGCATCCCAGCTACGATTGTTGTCTCTTCTTGAAACTGTGTCCATCAAAACACAGCCAATAACATTAATCTGGAATAAAGTACCCCTCGGCAGAAGCCAAATTTGGAGGCTTTCAGTAATACTGTGAAAGAAGGATACGCTCACAGGGTTGCCACCAGGTGACTGGGAACGGTTGAAATGCTCTCAGTAGCTTTGAAGCATTTATTCCATAGCATGTCTCAAATTATATCAGTGGCCTACAACCGCAATTTCAACCATCCCTTTCCTCCAGAGGAAAATGTGCCTTAGGCCATCAAATATACAGCTTTTTTTTTTTTTTCTTTCTTTAATCTAGACTTTCACTGGAGGTATATTCAGCAAAACCAGCAGCACACATGAAAAAAGCAGAGACATGCCTTACCACTGCAGGAATGTGTCTGGGCAGCAGTCACTCCAACCCCAGCATATGCAGATTACAGCTGCTGATGCAGCTGCAGAAACCCTTCACAGCCTAGAGATGCATTTGAGGGTTTTTGGAAAAATGCCCACATGCAAAAGGGATTGCTTAAGTTGCTGGGAATTTTATGCAGGTGTTTTAACTTCCTCAGCGATTCTCAGGCTCCTAACCACTTGAAAATCACAACACCTTGAGATCTTTAAATATACACCCAGAAGCCTGCTGTTTCAGGCCCATGATCAGGCAAATCTGCAGTTCTGAAAATCTTAAATATCATTCCCTTCAGGATTAACGCTTTAAAAAGATCAAAATCAGCTTCTGATGGATTATTAAAGGAAGAGTCTCTTATTTTTGCTATACAGTAGCATTAACTGTGCAAGGATGATTTCCATTTCCTCACCTTACTAGATTTATGGTCCACGTTGAAGGTTGCAATAATGCCATCAGCCAACTCCCTGCCCTCTCTAAGGACCATATACTCCGACAGACGGTTTGCTAGGTATGTTTTACCCGTGCCACTTGGGCCGGATAAAATAATCCGTCTATGTTCCATCAGGAGAGAGACATAACGCTGCAGTATAGGCTTTGGGATCAGCGATTCAAACACCAGACCGTCCAAACTGTTCTCGCAGATACCTGCAACAGGAAAATGTTCCTCATTTAGAAGGATTCCCAATTTTTATCCAAATTAACTGCATTTTTTAAAGGCTTTTTTTCCCCCCCCCTCACTAGGCAGTTGTAATGCTGCAAAGCAATAATATTAGTGGAGTTTGAACAAGCAAAATTAGTTGAAATAACTCGTTATACCACAGAACTGAAAAATGTACCTGGGCCCAGTAACAACACTTAGAAACAACAGATTTCGATCTGACCTGGCTGGCCTGTTTCTAACTTTAGAAATAAATCTCTTCCCCACTCTGGCATCTTCTGTGGTTAAGAGGAGCACATATAAAGCTGGTAAAACAAATGCAGAAGTGACCTATGGGCTTAGCCTGGATCCTCCTTCAGCTCTCCCAGTTTTCAAAGTACTCGGTTGCATCCTAAAGTGTCTAAAGCCCTATGGAAAGTTGCCATAAAAATGATTCCAGACCACATTTTTCACATGCTAACTGTCCATTTCACAGTATTTCACCACATGCAGTAAGCATTCATCCAGAATTTACTTGTTTACTCTTGAACCACTAGACAAAAAAAAACCCAGCTATCATCAACTCCCCCTACTTTCCCAAACACTTGTAATTAAACTCCTCTGTACGCTGATAGTTATCTCTTCTAACATAAAACTACTGATAAGCATTTACGCAATGTCAGCAGTCACTTTAGGCAGAATTGGCTAAGGGAAAATACACAGTGCTTCAAAATAAACAACAGAACGGGAAGTTGGCAGATCACACAGAGAAATGTTTGCACCTCAATGGCTACTTGGAATATTAAATATTTATATAGGCAGCTATCTGTCTCAAAGGTATCTGGAAGTGATTTTCCATAAATTGATTAAATGCATTTCTATTTTATTGAAAACTGTTATCACATATAAACCTTCCAAGTACAAGTCAAGCCAATGCAAGTTAAGTGTAAAATTAATGTGCAGCTTTATAGGTATGTCTAGTCCTTAAGTGGGGATTTCAGTTGGAATTTACTACTGGACAATGTATTCTAAATAAGCAGAATATCCTTGGTTCACATCAAGCCTCAGTACACTGAGATATTTCATGGCTTATTTTGTCTTGCTACCCACGGTAATTAATTTTTTACACCTACATTCAAAAATCAAATTATTTTCAGTCAAATGCCACAGCCAAACTTTGAAGTTGAGTTGCAGAGTGTTTGGCAATGCTCTCAAATACTCTACTGCTGTACACAGATCTATGCTACAGACTTCACTGGTGTAACTTTGAGGAAGCTGATGTAACATTCAAAAAGCAGTGATTGATGACTTTTCCCTCAAACCTAGCTTCTTAGTAGTTTTCATAAAATGGTTCCCTGAGAAATCAAATAAGAAACCATAGAAGAAATATAAGCATTAAATTCTTATCAGTATGATATAATGAAATTTATGAGAATTCTGAAAACCACAGTTTCGAAAAAAAATCCAGATTTTAAGGTGTCCCATGAATTCTGGGATCCCTCCCTAAAGGTGCCCAAGGAGAGAGTCTTCAGTAAGATCAATTATGCAAGCCAAATCAAGAGTTTTTTTACTCAGCATGAAGGAAATAACTATAGCTGTTACAAAGAGGTAATGAAATTCTGAGGCTTTATTCATTTGGAAGGTACTTTCCTGCTTAAGCTATTCCACTACATGTCTTGTGGTGCAAGGTCTTCTCCAAGACAACTCCAGGCATCAGCTCAAGATACACGGTGAAAACTTCTGTGTATAATTACTCCTACTGTTACTTTTGAAAATTTGCTGAATTTATAGACTTAGCATACTCAAAGTGTTGTCTTTATCAAATGAAAATAGGAGGACCAGGCATAGGAAAAAGAAACACAGTAACAAGTTTCTAGTTCTGTGAGTTTCTTGACACAGCAAACTTTGATAAAACTGCAATAAGTGGCAAGTACAACAGACAGGTCAAGCCTAATTACCTTTGATAGTAACTGAGATAGTGTTGTTTTCTCCAACTAAGTAGCCACAGGGCAACAGCTCAGGCGTCTCTGCACTATTAGTCCGTTTGATTTCTCCAATGCTGTAGCCCAGAACACTGTCTGAATTCAGCCCCAGCTGGCTCACGGGATCCACATGAATGATATACTCCTAGGGTGAAAAAGGGATAGGAAAAGTAAGGCAGTGCTGAAATCTCCATGAGTTTATTCTATGCTATAATAGTAATAATCACAGCAAGTTAAACATTGCTTGGTACCACCAAAATCTAATACAGAAGTTCAAGCATGTTGCAAATTGCACTCACTAACCTTAAACAACCGTCTTACAACCCCATCCAGAACATCCCACTTGGTCTTGCCACTGACTCCGATACAGCCTATGAGGAATGTGCGAGGCCTCGAATCCTAAATACATAGAAATGCAAATTTAAGTTAATAAATAAATAAATCCTAGTTCTATCAGACAAGTCTGTTCAATGCAATTAAAATGCTGAGCTTCTTTTTCTTTCTTCCTTTTTTTTCCCCTAAAAACTTTTTTTTGTTGTTGTTGGTTTTTTTTTTTTGTTTTTTAATTTTCAGGCATCTTTACCACTCTATATGGTTTCACTATGTGAAATACTTCTTCTCTGCCAAACATTTTGTACCGTGTTGGAGTCACAAATCTAAATGATACTTAAGTGGCACTGATGTTAACCAATGTGTATTTATTGATCAATCCATGCACAATTCAAAACCCTCTGAAAGGATTACAGCTTAGCAAAATGACAGAAAGATTCAGGAAAATTCTACGCAGAAAGTTCAGGGCACGTTCATTTTTTCATGACTTCACGATCAAGTATGTTGCAATTGCAAGGTTTATCCTATTTACTTCTAAAAATGCTACCGTGGACACGGAAACCTAAACACATCTATAGAAATTATACACAGTTTAAGGTATAGTTAAGATTCCAGAGGGATTTATTGATATATTTATTTATATATAACTTCTTTGCTATGTTTGGTATATCACAGCATCTTAGTTGATAATTTTGTTTCTAAGGCAGATAAATAAAACAGAACGCACCTCAATTTGCTATTCTTCTACAGCTCACTGTGAAACATTCAATTGAAGAAAAACTAATTTCTATCAGAAGATTTCAAGTTCAACTAAAACATAAGGGATTGTTTCCAAGTGGTAACTTTACTGACTGAGCACAGTAGAGTCTGATACAATTAGCAATATAGTTTTACAGTTGATTTGCTTATCCAGGGCTGTATTAATGCAAAAATAGCATTTAATGGAAAGATCTGCTGAGTCAACTTAATTCATGATCATGAATTAAAATTTCTGGTCCTCCCCCTCCCCAAGACATCAAATTAATTCTTTAATACACTTTTATAGGTACTCATACATAATACAATATAGCAAGGTCAGTGCCTCATAAAGATTATGTAGTAGATTCATACTTGCATTACATACATAAAGTGGACTGCAATTTTATACCATCTGAAATTTATTTGGGTATTTAGGATTTTTTCAGTCAGTTGTGAATGGAGAACACCTGAAAGATGTCATTCTAAACGGGATACTTGTACCAGAGAGGACAACTTGAACTAGAACGATACGGTACAGATCTCCCAGTTTGGATCCATTAAGTTCTTCCAGAAATCAGTGCTTCTAGCATTCTGCTGCACCTTCTATTGATACATTGGATCGTTTTCAGTATTAGTTAAAATTTTATTGAAGTTGAACAGAAAGGTCTAAGAGCTTTCTTCAGCTTTTTAAGATACGAGTCTTAGACGCTACCCCAAGACTGCCAACCTCATGCTGAAAATGTGGCCTGGTTTTCAGACATACCACTGAAAGGCTTACGTTGCTAACATTATCACCTACACAGCTGACACATGGTCTAGTTCAGCAATCCAGCCTAACCAACACAGTTAACGGCCAGTGCTGATGGCACCAACGAGAAACTGCAAAATAAAAAGCTATTGTAGGTGACTCCATGAGACAATCTCTACTGGCAGCGCTGGCTCTCAGGGAAGAAGCTGAGTGCCTTGACCATCACTAGTGATACACTTTTTCTGAGAAAATTTTTAACAGTCTTTGACAAATAAAAGCCTCTGAACCAAATTGGATTTGATCCCTTGGCACGTTCCAAAGATACTTATATTTCAAAGCCGGGGATTAAACAACTCACCTCCTTCCATTTAATTTCATCCTGAAAGTTGACAATTATTTTGACGTGCCTGCCTCCTTCTTTCCGAGCAGAGCCATCTCCAGTGTCATCTAACAGCATGTCTGCGAAGAGAAAACGTCAACAGCTTCACAGATGTATCTCAATAACAATGCTGACTATTCTGGTTTACGCCAACTTGTTTATTGTAGTCAAACAACACATCTGGGCTTCACATGCCTTGAAGTAAAACATGAGTACCAGGTTTACTGACTTCCCTAACAAGTATCAGTGTCATTCTTAAAAAGTGAAAGTCATACAAAATTTTGTCAGTTACTCTGTATTTTCCTTCCTATCATATATTCCCTGGCAAATGTACACCATTAAATGGCTTTAAACATGACTCTTGGCAGCTGAGGTCATAATTGGACAACTCCGATATAGGGTGTAGCAGATCTATGACGACATCTTAAAAGAAGGCTTTGTGCCAGCTCCTGACATATTTCCACACCTCAACTGTTAATAATTTTCATGCTTTCATTTTTTCATGGCTAACCAAACCAAATCGTCCAAGTGCAGGATAAAACCTGCCCACCGTTGTTCTCATTAAACTCACCGAGACTGGTTGACTCCGTGAGGTTCAAACTGTGTTGAGAGAGACCCACTGAATGTCTTGGAGAGGATGAAATGGAAACCTGAGACTGAGCCCTGCTACAGCCACCGTGGTTTTCAGATTTCAGCCGATCATTTTCTGCTTTTAATTTTTCTATCTCACTCTTGAAAAGACAAGTCAGGAGTTAGAAGGCACAATGAAAATGTACACTTAAACAAGAGCAACAAAAGTTACTTAAGAATAAATACCAGTTTAGCAGAAATGTAATTTTCACAATATTTTAATACATTTTAAAAAAATAATGATCTTAATTATTACAATGTCTCTTCCATGAAACTTTTCAAAGTGTCCCAGAAAACATAAATATGCGGGAATTTATTAAACACTGAAATGGAGCTACTTTAAGGCAAACAGCATCGGAACATCAGGTTGCTGACAGTCAACACAATGATCTTCCCATAGGTTTCCAGGGTTGAAACAGTTACAGATGCAGAGTTGAGGGCAGCAGAATTCATGAGCTCAAGCAGACTTTTAGTGAAGGGACAAGTGAAGGGATTTAACAATGGCATAAAACCAGACACAAGTTTTAGCAAGCATTCAAAAACTTCCAATTTACCTTCTTTCAGATCTTTACTATGTGACAGGCTGGCCAATTTTGTAACACACCAACGCAGTCTGCAATATCTGAGGTGGTAATTTCTTACCTGCATTCTGTTCATTGCCTCCCGAAGCTGGTCAAGCTGATGAGCAGAGCTAAGGGCTTCCAGACGAATATCAGTCAACTTCATCTCCTTGTCTCTTAGCTCATTTCGTAACTGCATTACTGTTTCAGCTTCACTGTCAGTGCATTCAGAAATACTGAAGAAGATGGAAAACAAGACACTGAATGAGACCATTTGTTACTTTTCAGACAGTGCTTCACCATCACTTCTTAGTGAAGGAAGAAAAAAAATGTTTTATTCTGCAAGAAGCAGGCAACAGTTTTGGCTTATTGGATTAGCGGTACCATAGATCAGATATTTAACAGGTCATGAAAACATTAAATAGACTTGTGAAATAAGTATGTCTGAAGGTTACTTTTCTTTAATCAGCATCCGAAACAGAATTCTGGAAGCCACCTACTATTGGATAGTCTTTATTTTTTTCATGGTTGTTGCCATAAAGGATAACTTCTAAAGCCAGAATCTGAATAAATTAAGGGGGTGCAGGCAGTAACATCAGTTGGTTGGAGATTGATGAGTTTACAGACAGATTTAAAGCTCACCAGGTGTGCACAGCTGGGTTTCCCTGAACTGTTCTGGAGGGCTTTGGAACTCTACACCTATTCAAGTGTGATAAATTCCTGCTTGCTTTAAAGCACTCATGCTTAAAAAAAAATTTGGTGGCATTTTTCTTCGCTTCTCACACAAAAAAAAAAAAAAAAGAAAAAAAAAAAGATTCCGGGTGAGTAACATTTCAGCACATATGTTAAGTGTATCTATATAAAGATCAACTACACAGCTGCATGCTTTGAGGGAGATTTCATTTAAAATGTCTCTCACTACATCAGGTTAATGAGAGAAGTTTTCCCCACCAAAAATCTAGTAAGCCAAAACACACAAGTTTTACTTGTGCTCTAGCCTTCCCTCAGTTTGCATATTTGCTCTTTTCTCATGTTTAGCTTTTTGGCTTTCATGTCAAGATGAGACGTATGTACACAGCATTTTGTCTGATGATAGACAGGATCATCATTTGACAACTTTCTGGCCTTAGATTTCTAAAGCACAATTTGCTGTAGTCACCAGAAACTCACTGAATTAGGCTTAAGAGACTGGAGAAGCTTTAAAAGAAATTCACGGGGGATTATCTTCTTTTAAGAACATTTCATTGCTATTATATGGTTGGAAACTATTGCTATTGTTTTCATCTCTTCATGTGAAAACAAGTGATGGGCAAAACTTCAAGTTTGGGTACTTACTCAAATGCATTTGAGCTGAAATCACGCTGGAAGCTTTGCATGACATCAATAAGGTCATAAGGGCGTCTGATAATTGTATGTTCCACAGTACTGACTCTTACAACTTTCTGTATTTATTTATCCTACTCAAGTGATGAAGTTACTCGTAGAATTAACAGAAAATCTGCTTTACAGGTTTTCCAAGCACATTCTAAAATGTGAGTTTAGACTCAAAACAGTGCGGCAAGGCAATTATTTAACCTTTTTTCACAGGTGGCTATTTATTTATTTTCCAGCATCAGGATTGCCTGTGACCTTCCCATGAACATAAAGTGAGTTAAGCAGCAGAGCTGAAGTCCTGGCTTTAAAGTCTACATCTCGTTCTCATACAAAACACGAGCAGAACGGTCAAGTTTGGTCCCACAGATGAAGCTATACAATGGCTTGCTACTACCCAAGGGAGCACATTTGTTTCTCACTCCTCTTCCTCAGCCTGCTCCCTGCTGTGCTGCTGTCATGTCCCTGCACTCATCAGAGTCTGCTCAGACCCAGCAACCCGGGGAAAAAAACTGTTCACTTTTCTGCCAAATCATTTTTCATAGAATCTAGCACATGGCATCAACTCAGTGGAGCTGAGAAGTAGCAGAGCCAGTGCAAGGGAAGGACCAGGCACAGGTGGCTGGGGAGGTGCAGAAGAAACAAGGAGAGGATCATCTCCATTCATCAGGCACAAGCCGTAGACAAGTTCAGCCTTATCACTAGATTGTGATGTTTGATTTCCAGTAAATCCTTGCCTTTATCTGGATTTGTCAACTTAATTGGGAACTCATCGTTGCAGATTAGTACAATATGTGCTGTCATGGGCCATCAGAGAAAACAAAATCCCAGATTTGGCCTGGCTTGTTTCATTAATAGCCCCAGATCCAATTAATTCTTCACTCCAAGGTCACTCTGGCTATTAATAGCTTTCGTACTCAGCATGTTCTGCTGAGAGAGTACCCCGATCAAATATTAAATTATACCACAGTAATGATACAATGATTTTTGCCTTCTTGAACACTAATGCAAAGGTACTGGATTGGAAGTCAGTCAGCTTATGTATCTTTAATTCCCTGGATATATAAATTCAGTTTTCTTGTCCTCTGCCTCTAATCTCCTTCAACTACAGAAAATTCAAAAAAGGCAGTAGTTGAGAGTGTGATCTTTGCTCATACTTTTGCCAGTATGACAGGGTTAAGGATTCTACCCAAAACACAGCCCCTCTCTGTGTAAATGATGCTTGGGAGTAGGACTCATCAGTGGCAATGGACCAGCCCTGATCTACAGGACAATTGTGGTTGGCCCACTGTGTCTTCTGCCATGGCCTCAGGGTGAACAGCTGGTTTTGGCAGTGGATGTAGCTGAACAGCTGTCAGACTCTTGTAGTGCTTTATACAGATGTGCTGATTGTTAGACAGAGGAACCAAAGAGGACAGGCATTTTGCCTCTGCTTGTTTCTGTCAAGTGATCCAGAGCTGTTCTGTAAAGCTAGCATGGAAAACATGGGATCTCCCCAAAGCATGATAGTTCTCTTTTCCTCTATCAATGAAGCAAGATGCCTTCCACTCCATTTTCTATTTAAAACTTTAAAAATCACTTACAGAGAATTGGAATGGGAAGCTCTCAGCAATGGTGTTGAGACAGTGGAGTTATGGTGTGGTAGCTTTGGAGAAGAAGGTAGCGAAGAATCAGTCATCTCCTCAATATCGGAATGAGAAGAAGCTGACTTGGGAGATTTCTTTTTACCGAAAGCTTGCTTGAAGGAGCTGCGTAACTGAAAAAAAACAAGACCACAACAGGAAGCACATCATTAAGAATGAAAATGGGCGAAAAAAAGTCACAGGGTAAAAATACTAGCATGCAAATTCTCCAAAAGTTACAGCCATACTCACATATTTTAATATAGGTAAAAATGAGTAAAAAAAAAGCTTTTTTTTTTTTTTCCTTAACTATTTCATGAGATTAATAAGGTCAATAGGACTGTATATCAATGCTTCCTAAGGTAACAATTTCATAGCAAATTCTGCTCAGTGTAACAAACTTTACAGCGATGGTGTAGCAACTTGCAACTACAATGTAATGTGGCTCAGCCAAGGTTAATGATGTTGGAAGGGTTAGTGATGTAAATGGATGGGTTAGCTTTGTATCTCATAGTCTAAAGTAGGTCTTTCTTACCTCATTGACCTGCCGGAGGAAGCACAAGCAAAAGGAAGTGGGGGAAGGAAAAAAGACATGTTTTAACAGATAAAGCCAGTGATAAGGAAAGCTTTGGATTTCTACGACAAACATGAGCAATAATGAGCAAAGACCAACAGTTACTTTAAAACTGGAACCCTGTATTTTCCAAAACCAGGTGTTTCAAACAGCATATGGGCATTTTTTGCATAACTTCCGGAAGACACCAGACCCAAGCCTCTTAACTATTTCAATCATATTCTCTCCTTAGCTCAGACAGATTTTTTTTTTTTTTAACATCCAAGTTAATGTTGTGTTTTTCCTTGTAGGTGCAGGTATTTCACCATGTGAAAAAAAAATGAATCTTCTCTACCTTCCTGCAACTGCAATAACCTTTTTAAAAGTGACAGCTATTTTCCAAATAAAAATAGAATGAATATTCGTGTGATTAAACCAATGTTACACCGAGTGTTCAAGAACACAATGGACAATGCACTTTGATACATACTTTGACTTTTAGGTTGCACTGTGTGAGTGAGATTTTGGACTTGATGGTCCTCATTGGGTGCCTTCCAACTCGGGATACTCTATGAACATTTTTTTTAAAGCTGTGATTTTTACAAATCACACGTTGTAAACAGACTGGTTTAATATAAGCTGAAAGTTATTTTTAAACTAGACAAAGACTCCTACAGTGAGAAATGTTGAAAATCTGGTGTTTCAGCCCTGAATGGACAGCTGTGTTGTCTCTGTAGGTAGCAAAAAGATCATGGCCAAGAACTGTTTCAGTATTTGTAGAATAAGCAATGTGTGAATCAGACTCGACTTACCTATTTTCTTAGTAAATTACTGATTTAATTTTCAATTTTTGTTTTACAGCGATGATGTACTGATTTTTAATAACAACATATAATATTGTCCTGTTTCTTCTGCTTCATGAAAATTTTATTTATTTCTCTATATAATCAGGAGATATTTCTTTAGCTTACTTTAAAAACAGTCATCTGACGAGTAAGAAGTGTACACTGGTGTAGGATAATATCAACTTGGTGATAACAAAGAACAGGAGTTAAAGCAAAAATTTTAAATTGTTTATCTTAACTAAGTCATAGTGATTACGAAACGTTTGTGTCACAAATTAAGAGTCGCTAGCAATTTTATAGTTACAGCAATTTACTTGGTCTATAACTAATGTATAACCCAGCACAAGAAGGATTTGGAGATGGCATTGTTTCCATTTGACCAATCATTTAAGGGGCAGAGTGGACATACCACTGTTGCGAAGGATCTGTCAAGATATCCAAATGAAATCACCAGGTTGAGAGAGAAATAAAACCACAAACCTGCTCAGGAAGCTGTTTCTTACAGTTCAGGAGCTTCATAATCATTTCTGAGAGGACACCATGAGAACACAAACCAATCCTTTACCAGCTCAAAAGACATTCTGTAGCTACACAGATTTACTGGTACATCCAAAAGATCCAGGGAGATTTAAATTCAGTGGGAAGGAAGGGCTGGATTACTTTACTGGCTACAATAAAGGATCTAGAGACTTTAGTCCAAACTACAATGAGACTAGGTCACTAAGGCAGTCATGATCTAATTCAAAATGGAGTTTAATATAATGTACCTTTCCTCCAGTACAGGGTACCTTGCACACAGTACATGATGAGCAAAAAAGGAAAAATGGGAAATCAAAGGTAAGTATTGCAAAATTTTGCCAAGTACGTCCATTACAATAAAGTTTTAAAGATTGGTATTTGGGGTTTTTTTGTAGAACGCCATAGTAAGGTTCAAAACAGACTTCTTGAAGTGTTTAACATGTTCACTTACAAGCCAAGAAAAAACAACATCAAGAACGACCTCTCATTGTGGATTTGTTTTACTTTAATAATAGATGTCAAGTTTTCCCTAAGGGGTTGGACACTGTATTACTTCTAGCCAGAATTGATCTTTGACAGCTATTTCTAATTTAAGACTGGCCTTTTGGCTGTTAAGCTAAAATTCAATCCTAGGCAGAGTCAACACAAGCATATACATCACTTATGACTCAATTAAGCCTTCAAAAGAGCGTTTACACAGGATTTAATTAGTGCATAGTCCTTGTGCTGACCTGCTGCATGAGGGGAGGAAGGAGGAGCTGAGAGGCTAGATTTCACTGTGCGTGTTCTGACAACTTTACATAACACCCATGCAATCTGTTCAAATACACTCACCCAGTTCTTCCTCTTCTTTTTCTTTGAATCGCTCTCGATGTTGCTGCCCACACTGGAGTGACTGGTAGCACTGTTAATACTGGAAACACTATCCGAAGAGTGCTGCCTTCGGATCCGCAGGTCAGTGGGTTGAGCAGCTCCAGGTCCTGAATGTTAATGAAGGTGGTGTCAAAATTGTGTAAGAAATCTGATATATGTGTGAATTACTGGGATTAGTAAGAGAAGCGAGATAAGATGGGTCTGCATTCACGTTTTATATCGGAAATTACTGAAAAATAAAATAAAGCCAAGTGCCTGACAGCTTTGAAATGGGGATCTCTGCTCCCTGCTGCTTCACATCAGTGTCTAGATGGGTGAATTACTAAATGTTTACAGTAAATTCAGTGAGTTCACTTGTTAAAATGCCTTCTCATGTGCTCAACGTTCATTCATTCCCATAAAATTAACTGCACCATTTCCAGAGATACCCATTTCAAATCCCCACACAATACTAAAACAAGTAAATAGAGCATGGTGATAAGACAAGGCTAATTTCCGATGGTTACATCAGATATTATCAAGAGGTCTAAAGTCCCATGAGGACCGCGCAGTTGTCCGCACTGGTGCTTGCTTCCTACCTTTGCAGTTGAGCTCAGGTGTGTTGATGACTCCATTAATGGCAGCCTGGGCAGCAGCATTTTGCTTCTTCAATAGTTCAATAGTTTTCCTTAACTCATTCAGCTCTGAGTCCTTCAATAAAAAAAAAGAACAAACAACAAAACGTTGATACATGGGAAAATGCAGATTCTATCTAACTGCTTCAAAGAAGCCACATTTTAAACTTAGCATTGGTAGCCAGAATAGGTAGAGAATTTATGGTAGATGTATAAGGAGATGAAAATGAGGTCTGGTATACCTGGGGAAGCGCACCCCCAATAGGTTGCAAAATAGCTTGGTTATTACAATATGTAATCTTTAAATATGTACCTGGTCTGTAATACAGAAATAATGCATATTCAAATACACTGTACAAAAACCCAATGTTGCCCGTCTTACAGGGACTTTTATTGGTGTTTCTCTTTAACATGCACACATGTGGATGCATTGGGAAGAAATTTATTACAAAAATACGCAAGACTGAAGACTTGTGTCCAAAGTAACAATTTATACCAATAAGCTGATTAGTTGTCACAACACCCCAGTGACAAAAATCAGTATTTAATACAAAGTTTTTTACATTTTGCTCCATCACTACAATTGAGGAAACTAAGGGAAACAGTGCATGTGATTTTTTTTGTTCCCCATGACTACAGAAGAAATTTAAGGTGGAAACAGAAGTTGTCTTCCCCAAATAGTTTTCAAGCTTGCCTTTTGTTCAGCTGTCATTGTCAGGCTCTGCAGTCTGATTGTCATGTTCCCCAGGCTCTGCTCAAATGCTGCCACCAGGTGAGCCTGAAAGTTCAACCACACAGAAGCAGTTTGTTCTCTCCTCCCAAAACCAGAATATTTCTGCAGGTATTTAAATGGACCAACACCTGCACTGCATTGTTTGTTGCACAAATGTTACAGAGAAAATAACATTGATTGGAAAAGGTCAAATGAGTAAAGCATATGTCGTGAACATGTTTGTAAACAAATTACCAGGAACAATTTAATTGTGGAAAATTAGAAATGCTGAAGGTAGCAGACCGATCACAGCACTTTAGAAAATGACAGCCCTTTCAAGTACAACTACTGCTAGCAGCACACTATGAAATGATGCAGTTTTAGGCTACAAACTGCATCTTGCTCAGCAGCAGCTGCTACCAAACGTTTTAGAAAGCCCAGACACAGGAGTAATGCTGTGATCTGGTATATCAGTAGGAGATTTCCTGGAGGTGGCTCTTCAGTCAGCTGCTACATCCACTTCTTTGATACCATGATTTCAATAGCCAGGACAATTATCTCAGACATACTCTAACAGAGCAACAAAGTGGGATTTCTTTTTTTCCAGTCTGTGATACTCATTTAATCTCTGAAATGTGCAATCCTACATTCAGAGTACACTGAGAACAAAACCACCTCCTGAGTCCCTAGGAGTTATGGTCCTTTGAAGAGCTGCATCTCAAACTAATCCAGTTCATGTACCTTTTCTCAGCTGTTTAAAGATTAATGTAAAAGACATTTTGCTACTTTCTTGCTTTTTTTTTGAAACATCCCACAGATTAAGTGACTGAACCTTTTAAGAGATGTTTTGTGCCCTGAAAGTATTCCTGATACTGGAAAGGCAGAGAAGAATTTTATCTAGCCAGGTCCCCAATCTTTAGGAAGCAAGACCATTAAAAAGGCTTTCTACCACAAAACATGAACAGGAAAAAGAGATAAATCCATCTGTATTTCTAAACATCTTTGACTTTTTATGTGGGCCATTATTAGCATGTGTAAGTTTACTCAGTGACAGTTTTCAGGTAGAGCTGAGAGAGCTAAGGTAACTCTTGCCACAAAGCCACAAAGAAGAAGTTTAAGTCTTATAGAGAAGAACATAAAAAAACCCAAAACATCACTTGTAAGTTTTAGGAGGATACCCCAAAAAGTTTTTTTTTTTTAAAAAAAGAAAAAGAAAACAGTAAATACAGTAAATAAAATTTGAAGTATGTTTACAGATAGAGGAAAGCCAGGCAGAAACTTCCCGCCAACTAGATCACTATTTAGATCACTATTTTTCTTGTGGATATTTAAGGCAAAAAAATGCTGGAGGTCACAGAGGTGGAGATTGTCAGTGTTCTACTCAATGGGAAAACACTGAAAGTGAAGTCAGTCAGATCAGTCCATAGATGTCTTCACTGCAGAGAGGGATAAGGATGGAGACAGAACTACCACAGCACCGTAGCCAGTCTGTTAGATGCTTTATCAGCTGATACACCTGCATCTAACTCAAAGACTTCTACAATATTTGACTGCACCTTGCTTGTAACCAAGGTTGCAACATCCACCTGCTAAATATCATCCAAAACTTCCTGATGCTTGGTTAATTACCCTTTTTTATTTTCCCATGAAGGATGATAACCTAATGTCAATTTTATTAAGGACATCAGCTAAGAATTGAACATGAGTAGAGAATAAAAAGCAGATTGAGAAGATGGAAAGAGCTTGATAAAAGGGTACTATGTTTCTAATGTCATGATATGGTATTGTTCCATAGATATGTATGTATATATACTTCCATTTACAGGTACACACATATACCTCTATACATCTATATGCGGTTGCATATGCAAATGAACAAAGGCATAGTTCAATATATATTTGTCTCAATAGAGTAATTATCCACACTAACCAGAACAAATAATAGATTATGAGTCTATTAAAAATAATTCCATATGCACAATGACAAGTAAAATTGTACAAAATCTTTGCAAGTGGAAAAGGACAAAGTCTCCCCTAAATATACACAGAATAGCAAAACCCTTTCACAGAGCTAATCCAGACTTATTCATCATCAGTACACAGCTGACTTATCCTAAATAACTGTTCTCACATTTGCAATGAAAACAAACATGAGCAATACAATAACACTGGGATGTGCATCTCTCATTCCCATCAGCCCCTATGAAAATAAGCAGAGCTGAGACTGTGAGAAAATAGGAAGAAGTAATTTAAACCCTCACACTACACGTAGTTGAAAATCTAAATGTTTATTTTAAAAGCACAGACTGTAAAGTTTCTGCTGGGGAGAATGAACAGACAACAACAAAACTGATATTCAGAAATCCTCAGTCATACTTTTCAAAAGCAAATAATAATGGGATAGAAACCTTGATGCTTTGACCTGAACCACAAAAAGAGTTGTTCCTTCAAAACCAGATTAGGACCCTTTAAATTATTCCTATCTGGAAATCGTTCAATGAGCTATGGAAAAAGGTTATCTTCACCTCCTAGCTGGAATGAAACCTTTTCAAAATTCTTACCCTGACAGCCTGAGAAGCATCAAAAGCTGCAGTGTCTATACAGGAAAACTCAGGGAAAAATAATACATTAAATAAACAGATTAATTCAAATTGCCCAAGTTAAAAGCACTTTTTAAAAAAAATAAAACCTTATGTAAAGGAAATGTTCATAAAGCAGTGTCTTAAACAGCATGTATTAGTCTTAACTTTTTTTTTGGAGCAGAACTGGCCTTTTATATGGAAAAGAGCATGTTCTCTGAAAAGAGGTGGTGAGAGAGTGAAATATATTACTAGGATAGTAACATCTCTGCAACAGACTGTAGCTGATTTATGGACAAATGAGCGGTAGGTTGAAATATAAGAAGTTTAAATAGCATTAATAAAAAACATTAATATTTTAGCAAAAGGAATGAAAAATGGAATATTATCAAAAAATGAATTATGCTTACTTTTTTGGGGTGGGAGGGGAAACAAACCAAAACCCAAATTACCCTGACACAAACCATTAAAACCAAACTATTCTCCACGAAGAGAGTTGTAGTAACCACTCACGACTTCTTGGGCAAATGTGGGGCAAGCACACAGCAGCACGTGCTACTCGCTACTCTTGGAGCCAGGTACTAACTCCTGTGTTGAGGAACAGCCTGCTGAGCCCGAACACCGTAAGAGGAAAAATGTGACAAAGCTAAGGCTAAGCTAGATGAGTTGCACAGCTGACAAGTTCTTTGTTACAGTGAGTTATTTAACAACATGACAAAAAAAAATATGTATGCAAGAGAATCTGGTTCTTAATTTCCCACATATCAAAAAGCTTCTGGATGAAAAGCAATTCATGTATCCAGTCTCCTTTGTATTTGAAAGCAAAACATAAGATTTAGCCTTTGGAAGATTAAAAAGTGAGGGAGTGGTTACATGCAGTCAAAGCCCTTTTACTTGATTTCCCTCTGCTCTTGGCTTTGCTTTTCCACTTCGCAAGCCGGATGAAGCACTGTGATACCTGCGGTGAACATCACAGGAGATTTCCTTCAAATCCTTCTTGTGTTAGGTGTTACTGCTCAGAGGAAAGCTGCCCTTTACCGTGCCACGTTCATATCCTGCCTATTCAGAGAGCTGATGGACAAAAGTGTCCTCTTCAGTAGCATGCATTCTGATGTTTATTCATTCCCACCAGTATGTCAGTATGATCCAATTTGATGACTATTCATTTGTAGCTTATTTACTTTAGCATTGTTTCTTTTTCTGGCAAGCTTCTGGTATGCAGATTTCTGCTGTGACTACAGCACAGAACATACAAACAAACTTGCTCAGGGTCATACAAAGTGTTGCCTCAACACCTCTTGCTCTCCCAATCTTTTTTTTCCAAGTGTCTTAAATTACTTACTCATCAAATTCTTAAGAGGAAACCAGCAGAAGTATTACATACACTATTAAATATCAGGTACGTCCAGTCTGTAATTGTAAATTTGTTCCCAGAGCCCATTATGCCACTGTTACCTATTATGTCATTAACCTAGACCTTTATGCAACACGCAAAGTATAATACATTTCAATCCATATTTTCACTAATTTTTATTCCTATTGATTATAACCCTAATCTGTATCTCATCCCACTTAAATGACAAGACACTACTTATTAAAAAAAAGACAGTCTTCAGTGACTTTCTCAAGATCTGAAGTAGTCTGCATATATTTAAAGCCAAATGAGTATTATAAATCAGTATTTAAAGAAAGGCATAAGAGAATTCAGTAGGACAGAGGATGTTATTTTTTGGGAGAGTCCACAGCCACAGTTATCTTATAAACACATAGGTAATGTGAACAGAATGTTACACACATTAAATCTTTTGGTTACTTAAACAGTCCGGGTGGTAGTTGGTGCACTAAATGCATTCCCTGTTAGTATTTGTTCTCAAAGTTGTACTCACATTGGCAGTCAACTGAGTTGTCAGAGCTGACACTTTTTCTTGGGATGCATCCAACTCTCTTCGTAGCTTGCGAATCTATGTATTTTAAGAGAGCACTTTACTGCACCATAATATGGAGAAATAAAATAGCAAGACACCAAATGCAGAGTGTCTTGACAGAACATTCATGCCTGTCAAGCATGACGTGCTCTTACCTCTGACTGGCATTTCTCTTCAGGCTGTAAAATAAAAGTGGAGGAAAATACATGAGGATATTACAAAACAACTAGCCCTATACATTTATCAAATTTTTCAATTCTTCTCTTTTGCATTTCAAAAACCCTAATGTGAATTCCTTATTTTGGATTCCCACATCCATATTCAATCTAAGATAATATCCACATTTATTTAATCTTCAGGAAAAAGAAAACAGGCTGCTTGTATAGTACGTCTTCCGGCAGGAAGGAATTTGGGCTTCACTTCCCAGCCTGTCAACCAGTGCACCTTTGAGTCTGAACTATGCAAGGGTAAAGGCCTGGCTCCACGCATAAGGGACTGCGCAAGGCTCTCAGGAGCCAGGACTGTCACAGAACATGGCTGATCCAAGGCAATTCCTCCCATTCCCAGATCTCCATGGGATAGAGATCATGTTTTTGCATTCCAAAATGACGCAGGGAAAAAAAAAATTACTCCCATTTGAGAATGCCTAAGCACTGTAGTGATGAAAAACTGAGGATACACAACTATCTATCCAAGGATCCAAAGTGGATGCAGTGACCATCTGTTGTGGTCTGCATGACAAAATTGTGGCTACTATGGCTTGTTTTTAACTGAAGTTATCAGCTAAACAGAAAGTATATGGTGGGAAGTTACACACTCCACTGTCCTTATGTAAACATATCCACTACCAGCCACCATGAAAATTAAACCCATCAAATCACACCGTTAAGAGACACTGGTGCTTGGGCAGCAAGCACATAAACCAGAAGCTTAGACAGCAACTCCCAAGTACTCTCCTTGTGTCTCTCATGGTTGTAAACACCAGCACAGAGGAAAAGGTCTATTTTCCATCTGTCCAATACATTACCTTTTTCAGTTTCACATGAATCTTGCTTGAGGCAAGGTCAATACTGAAAGGCACTATTTTTTTCAATTTATTATTGCAGAAACATGGGTTTGGAAGGTTTAGGTTGGAAGGGACCTTAAAGATCATAGAGTTCTAACTCCCCTGCCAAGTTCCGCAGCTCCCACTAGACAAAGTTGCTTGAAGCCCCATCCAACCTGATCTTGAACACCTCCAGGGATGAAGCTTCAACAGCTTCTCTGGACAACCTGTTCCAGTGCCTCACCATCCTCCGAGTGCTAAATTTCTTCTTGGTATCTAATCTAAATCTGCCCTCTTCCAGTTTAAAGCCACTACACCTTGTCCTATCACTACAAACCCATGTAAAAAGTCTCTCTCCAGCTTTCTTGTAGGCCTCCTCTATTTTCAAACTCCAATAAGCCTTATTTTAGGATAAGATAATGTAAATGAATACATACTTTTGGAGGAAAACATTACTGGCACAGTAAACAAATGGCTTCTTTAGAATTATTAAAATAGTGCATTAAAAAACACAAATTTCTTTAGTAGCAAATCACTAATACAAGGCTGGAATTACTTCATTCAGCACATTTTGGGGTGCTTCAGATAATGAAGTTCAAATCTATTCACATCTACTGAGGTCCTTTGTAACAAAACCTGCTTAGTGTAGTGGTAAAACACCAACTCAAAAATTAGATTGCTGCTTTCAGGCCTCTAATGTCTGTGTTTAATGAGGATACTGCCAAATATCCAGACATCTTTTTGAAGGTAAACATTCCTTTCACAGCTAGCATTCAGAACACAATCTTATGAAACCCACTTTTTTCTCTGTTCTCCTTGAATGGCAAAAATAGTTAGCACAACCAGTCAGTTCAATAATTTTGATTAGTAAACTGAATTGCTCATTTCATTATACTCACTGTTGAATAAATAGATGATGTACTGGATACCAAAGAGAGAGAAGAACCGTGCACTAAAGGAAAGAAAATAAAGACAGTGAATACAAATACAGTAACCACACTGTGGAATCATCATAGATCATCCACTGCCAAAGACCAGCATAGTGAAGAAATACTTTCAGAAATTTCATCATCTGTCATAAACTTAATTATATTACTGCAACAATAATGTAGAGTTTGAAGAACAGATGGCCAGGTAATACACTCTATAAGCTGTACTTGATTTGGGGAAAATGAAGGGTAGTCAAGAAGATTAAAAAGGCAGGTTTTGATGAAGATTTGTTCAGAAATAAATATTTCTCTGGATGGCTTAAGATTCTTGCAAAAGAGCTTACTCAAGATAAAAAACCCAAAGAATTCACCAAAATGCAGAAGAGATTACAGAAGTAAATCTAATCTTCAGTTTTACATGAGATTGAGGGGGTGGGTTGTTTTTGTTAAGCAGCAGACCAATATGGAGAAGTCCTGAGAAGGCCATGATACCCAGCTCCAGCATATAACCAGATGGTCCAGGAGAAAATGTGGAATACCCAAGGGCAGAAACCATTGTCTAATTCTGGGGCTCTTATCTACCTCTGAATATAGCTGTATCTCCCTTCTGCTGACTACATTGATTACAGGCATCAATGAGCTGAACGTTCCCTAGACCTGTAGGGTTTTTTGGTCTTTCTTGAAAGCAATGAAATTTCATTAAGAGGGCAAAGTTAATTTTCTCATAGAGAAATTACTGGAATGAAAACATAGCAACAAAACCTTTTCCAGAAAAGAATCCATTTCAAGCAGTTTTTGCATTTAATTACACACTCAGTAGAATTATACACTCATATACATTGATTCTCAAGGTAGTTACCATCATCCCAGTGTCAGGATTTACATGTAATATCCTTTTATTTTTCATTATGCTATTTTAAAAAACTACCTGAAGCTATTCTTTCTGCTACTGAAACATGCAAAATTACCTTTCCTTTATTTTTATTTTTAGAAACAAAATACATTTAACTGAAACTTTCATTCAAGCTTCAGGAACTTCATACAAATCATATGAAATTGTGTTAAATTGCTTTTTCTTTCATCTAAATCCTCCAGCCAAAAAAAAAAAAAAAACTTTAGAAAAGCTGCCATTTTGCTCTAATTACCTACTGCAATTCTCCTACGTTCATAATAAATGGGTTCTGCTTTCCCATTGACATTGTATCCTAAGGCAAGGCTGGAAAGAGAAGTAAACAAAGTTTAAGTTGGCTTCTGGAGGAATTCAAGACTATTTAAAAAAAACCACAAGAAAATAAAAAAAAACTCACACCCATTTGCCTTTTCTGGTTAATCATATTTTCAATTAAAATGATCTTTATAGTTAGATGTTAAGGACTGTACTGCATTAAGAACATAAAAATAACTAGTGTGAGTCAGATCCAAGGGCTGTCTAATCATGCTCCATCTCTGGCTGCAACTGCAGCACATGTTTAGGGAAAAGAATGCAAGAAGGAGGCAGATACCCAGTGATTTTTCCCCAGATACACCTTTGCATCTTCTGGGAATCAGCAGAGATGGAAATTCCTGAGATGGAAACTGCAGTCAGCCCATTTTTTTTTCCTAGTTACTGCGACTTCTCTGTCCTTAGCTTAACTGCTTCTGAATCCACTGACACATTTTGTAACAAAAAAACCCCTCATTTTGTGTTTAGATATATAATTCTTTGCAGTTGTTTCAGACATGCTGCTGAACCAATCAGTAAGTTCCTTGAGTGTCTCCACACTCCTATGATATGAGAAGTAATGGGAAGTAACCATTTTAGTTTGCCTCTTTACACTTTTCCTTTGTACAGTTTTTACTAACAGACATGTATTCAAAAATGCACCAATACCAAGTGGCCAGAGAAGAAACAGATTTCCTTACAATGGATTGGGACACACACATATTTAGTCGGCATCAACCAGAAATTTTAACCTCACACTGTGACTTCAATGGAGGAAAGAAGACTCAAAACAAAAAAGGGAAAGAACACACAGCTCTGGGAATCATATTCCTGCCTTGTAAAACATCACCACTGCATTGTTTGAATGTGTATATAATTTGAGATTTCTAGATTCAAGGACAACTAAGGAGTTAATATTTTTGTGCAATTTCTTTTTAAAGTATCTGCAGATGGCTACTTTAAGGCTATTTAATTAGAAGCCTGAAGGCAGTTATGCTCTTGATGTGATTCCTGTGTTTTGCAGTTAACATGCATCTGCACGCAGGCTACAAACCAAAATTATTTTGGAGCTATTATTTTAAAGCACTATAAATGCATATGCAAGCATGTATCACTTTTAATGTTAGAAAAGAAATGGTCTAGCCATGATCAACTGTCCAAGGAGTAGAGAAAACAACAGGTACTGCAGTCAGTAGTACAAAAAGGAATAAAAATTTATATCCCAATGACAATGGATTTCATTCCTCTCTCTCTAGGCAGCAGCTCCTGGAGAAGACTTATGGCCAGGGAAATGGGGAAACTGGGTAACCAAGAGAAACTGGGTAACCAAGAGAAACTGGGTAACCAAGAGACCACTTCAGGTTTAGGCTGTGTTTTTTTCCTCCTGAAGTTATGGACAGTTTGAAGGCTGGTCCTGCTGGCATCTCCCCAGTCATGAAACCTTTTGATCAAAAGAAAGATGCACTGAAAGGCTGACTAATATTTCAACCTACATGCTGTGCTGTGAAGGAACATGACTCTACTTCACACTGTGGAAATGAAAGAAAAAAGGCTTTTAAGAATAAATCTTGGCCCTGTTGAAGTTGATAAGAAACAAATGTCTTGTAATCTTAAGTGTTAATAAATAACTCAGAAGTAGGTTAGTAAACATCATTTAAGGCCTGGATTTATGGTACACAGATGCTGACTGACTGTATAAAAACAATTTGCTCATTAACCACGGATTTAATTTCTAGAATACTTTTCTCAAAGCAAAGGGCAACTAGATCCACAGGTTTGAAAGCACAGGACAACACATATGTCATATTCAGAACCACTTACTCACAACTTATGAGTCCCTGAGAACAAAGCTGGAGCTAATATGCAGGCTATCCCTGCCTTCTATGTGGCCAGAGAAGTGACAGAAGATGTTTAATCTGAAGACTAGAATACAAACATGACAGCTAAATATCCATACCATCTGGTAAAATATTATTATACTTTTAGATGCCAAAAATTTAGGAAAATCTGAAAGAGACTTCTTCTGCATTACCACTGTAGGGCCAGATTCCTTCCTCGAATACAAAAGTGATCCTTTCCCATTGCTTTAAAGTCCATAACTTGCTAGAGTTTTCTTGGAACTTCATTTATAAGAGACAGTTTAACCTCCAACATGCCAAAAAAGATTTGGTGCCATTTTAAGCATACTTAAAAAACTAAGTTACAATTTTTTGGGGGATGTCTTCAATAAAACCCAAGTGAGTTTTGATGTAGCAGCTCTTTTAGTAAATCATCTAAGTGTAACACAGATGCAGCAACTTAAATTCCTTCACAGATTATATTAAGGAACTCTTAGTATGAGCAGGACAGCTCATCACTGAATGGAATTCATCTAACTATCTGGCAATCTTTGACTGTTCATGATCACCTAGCTGTCTGAGAGCACAGCACAAACAAAGGTTAATTCCTGCAATAACAAAGATTTTTTCCTAATTCCTACAGCATTTTCCTAATAATTTTCAAACACTAATAAAGATCCTCAGCCACAGACCTGTAAAATACAATGACATGTAATGGTGTTGGATTGGCTAAATTAAATTCAATAACAAATTACCTTTGAATCTTTCCAGAACTAGATCCAATACTGATTTTCTGCCCCTTTCAATGGCAGAAAACTGATGGGATAACCAGTAGTTCCAGGAAGGCCCCTCGTGATTCCTAAAGACCCCTAAAAGCACTTCAACATGGCTCCCACACATGCCTGGCTCTATGGGGTACTGGTATTAACACTCCTAAGTTACTGCAGGTCTTCAACAGTGGAAGAAGCAAGACAGCAAAGGCTTGTGTGACCTGCAGTGATAAAGTACTTCATAACCAACCAAGCTCCCAATCCTTGCCAGAAAGGAGATTTAAGACTCAAAGAGCTAATGCTGAAAGAGCTTCCTATGACCTTTCAATGAACCACTCCCAGAGCTCACCCAAGCTTGATTTCTCAAAGTGCAACACTTCACAGTTTCAATGTGTGCTTATAGCTACTCCTGCTACAGTCATAGGTTGCCTGATCAGCAGCAGCCAAGCCAATCATTTATTTATAAGTAAATGACTTTTTCTTCTTGCATATACATGGGCTTCTTTGGGTATGACTGCATAAGGAGGAACTAAAGACAATGAGGAATTAAAAAGAAGAGCCTAGATATTTTGAAGAACTACTCAGGTCCCTTCTATGGAAGCTGCGTGATATCAACCCAGGACACTGAGCAGAAATAATAAGTAAAGACAATCTGAATAATCAAAGCACCAAATTTATACTTGGTTCATGTGAAAACACCGTTTTCTAATAATTTCCAGCACCTACTCTACTGACCTTCTTCAAAGCCATCACGGAATGAGCCAGATCGGCTCATTGTTCTGCTTTTCTCATCCAGGGACATTGAGCTGTTCCTGAAGCGCGTATCACTATAGGGGTCATAAGGACCATCTGCATTGGAAAGGCTGTGAGTCCGTAGCATGGTTGGATTTGACAGGCTCATTTGGGCTGCAGTGGTTGGGCTTGCTGTAAAGTGAAGAATGAACAACAATTTATTTGTGTGACCATAAATTTTCATACTTAATTTTTGTGCAACTACCGAAAGGCGCTTTTTTTTTTCAGACACAAATTTTTGATGTTATCATCTCCAGGCTTCATTATTTTTTTCTAAATTCAATGTATTCACATAAGAGGTATGCAAAGGAAGCTAATGAATAAGAAAACTCAAGTAAATAGGTCATTTTAAATACTAGGTGATATGTCTATGCTTCTACAGACAAACTAAGTCAACTCACTTAACACTTTGTAGACATGAACTCATTAACCCTCATTTAATTTGGAACAGTCCTTCCTCAAAAAGGACCAAAATGTTGAAAGGAATTTAAACTAGTATTTTGCCTATATAGAACAGGCCTTACGAACTATTTCTTTCAAAGCCTTCAAGTTCTCAGAAAAATGACATTTGTCTATGTTTCTAAATCACAAATGTAAGACTTTGAGTTTCCAAATAGCTGTAGCTATCAGAACTGTTTCTTTCCACTATGAGGTCCTAAGAATTATAAAATACCAATTATGCCTCAAAAGCCTATACTCTCCCAGCAAGTGCTTAGAGTACAAAACATCTACTCCACTCTTGTGCTAAACTTATTAGACTTATAAACTTGGAACTCTTGTGCTAAAATTATTCTTGCTACTTACTAAGAACTAGTTTATTGTGGAAAAAAAAGAGAACAACAAAATTGCCGTTCAACTGGCAGGTTCCTCTTGGTATGCTGCCATTGTTTGTTTCTCTAAACACCATCAACTGATACAGACTATTGTAGAAGATAAAATAATTCAGTTTAAAGGTGCTCAACTTTTAAATCACCATTTGCTAATAAATTAAACACAGGGGCCTCTCTTGATGCCACTACTTCCAAGCTCTTTTCTTAAGAACACAGAAAAATATATCTTTTTTTTGTTAATTCCTTGTGGCCAAATAACTTTTGAAGCCTATAAATGTAAATTATTTTCGATATTCTCCATAAAGAGTTAACTTTCTAAGGCCTATGACTACACTTCTGTTTTGGTTTGGTTTGTGTTTTTTTTTAACTCTTCAGGTGCTTTTGT
The DNA here is from genome assembly GCA_013398155.1 of Pedionomus torquatus. Taxonomy (NCBI): domain Eukaryota; kingdom Metazoa; phylum Chordata; class Aves; order Charadriiformes; family Pedionomidae; genus Pedionomus; species Pedionomus torquatus. The sequence continues at coordinate 48,936 of VZRU01004753.1, forward strand.
GAACTTTCAGGACAGCTTGCTAGCTGTTGGCAATGTAATTATACTGTGTGTATATTCAGCTGAAATGTTGTTAAATGCTGGTTTATTAAAAGCTGCTTATTTAATCTGTTCTTTTCAGAACAAAGAGAAGCTCTAAAATGTCACTGCTGCAACTCAAAACTGCACTAGAAACAAGTGCCCCTGTAAGCGGCTGCAAATTCACACCTCACAAGAAGTTCACAAGTATAGCCTTACCTATTTTGCATATTATTTCTTTATCATTCTAGAAAAGACAAAGAGGCTTCTGAAAGCCAAAGAGAAAAAGCAAATGTCTGTTTGACAGTATCTTCCAAATGCCACATCTCAAATAGACAATATATATACTGTTTGGATTGATTTACATCCCTAAACAAATTGCAAAGGCAAATCAGAGACAAGCGCTATTAGCACTTTAAATCAGGTTTAATTTCAACCGTTGATACGGTCAACTGAATTCTCCAATGCTTTATGTATCCAGTCAATCAACTTTTGTTGTTTCCTTCATTTAAGAAGTGTTTAATTTTATCAATGTAACTAAGCGAAGGAACAGCCTTTTTTTCTGACATAAAATTCCTCTGACTTTTATATTAATTCAGACTGATTTTTGTGCTATTTTTCAACAAAAAATTTCCACTTGAAAAATACATACATCATCTTAGTCTGATGAGACTGGCACATATAGTAAGTAATATGCTTGGATTTTAAAGCAATATTACTAAAACAGGTAGGCAACATCACAAGTTCTTTAAACACACTAATGTGTGATATTAACAAATAGCTCTACTGAATAGCTCACAATTTATACTAAGGCATCTGATTACTCCTAGAAAAGTATTTTCAGAGAGTTACTGCAAGTATGCCACCTTTGGGCATATGAGATAATAATACTAATTAGTCCCACTCATTTCAATGCGAGTGCTTCCTGACGTTGAACCTGGGACTTGAAGCTGCTGAAAGAAAATTATATTGTGTAATATGTTATTTTCAAGATACACAATGAATTGCTATGATTATCCAAACAGACTATTATTCACCAAGCTGTGAGAAGTTAAATCTAGTTCCAGAGGGTGATGTTATGCTGGATCCAGATGAAAATGGGGAATTGCCAGCAGTATCCTGAAGTCCTCCTGCTGAATGGGACCGTAGCCATTCTTTTGCATCTTCCTGATTACGGAGCTGGGAGGATGGAGTATACCTGCAAAAACAAGCAGTTTTTCCAAAATGAACTTTTGACATTTTTCTAAAATTTAAAATAAAAAACCCATGAAATGTCACAAGACTTGGGGAAGGAGAGAGGGAAAGAAAGATGGAAGAACTCTCATGAAATTCACAGATTAAAAAGATATAAACCCCATACAATTCTAAATTAAGGAGCTGTTCTAAGCTGTTCCAAATTCATTCCACTTCTGTTTGAAAAAAAAACCCAAACAAAATTCCTCTCCTACAGCTTCAGTAATAGCCAAACTAGTAGTAAATGAAAAGATAAAGATAGCAGTTGTGTACTGTAGAATAAAATACGGCATGTGTTACATATGCATGATTGAAAAACAAAACCATAATTTGGAAATCCCTTCCTTTCCTTAGGTTATACCAAAATTCTTCACTATTTTAAAATTTTGGTGCATCACTAACCTTAGCTGTTTTTTTTTTTTTGTTTGTCATATTACAATTAAATTCAAGTCAACAAAGCCATTATCAGATTTTTAAACAAATTGTGACCCAATAATTCATATTCCAGAGACATTAATATAAAGGTCTGTGGAGGTGTATCAAAATTAGTTCAAAACTAATAGCATTAAATCACCATAAAGGAAACTTTTCTGAAGTTTAGAGTTTTCTGAAGGCAAAGAAATTAGCAGAAACATTGTCTCTGCCAACATCAATGGCAAAACACCTGTTGGCATCAGCTTCAGCAGTTTTAAATCTGCTTCTATATATGCTGGAAAAAATAGGTACGTTACCACTGGTGTTATGTGAAATATGTGATAAGGTACAGGTTTCAAATGAAAGATCATCATGGAAACACTTGTTTGCTGATGGATTTCAGCATCTGTCTTACATTACAGTATCTGCTTTTGAGAACTAGTTACGAGTTACTAGTTCTCTTCCCAAAAACTAAGCACTTGGAGCCTATTATTAGTTGATAGGAGCTATTTAATTCATTAGATTCCCTCCAAGTAAATACTCTGCAGCCAGACCACTTATTAAGACTATTTTAAATCAGTGCAAACACTACAATAACTAACATAGCAAAACCTCAAACTACTTTCAAAAAATGTGTTCATCCTTCTGCTTATGCCTCAACACTTCAGCAGCAGTCCCTGACTATCTGCATCTCTTAAACTTTGCATGTTATCAGCTTATTAAGTCACTTTATTTTAACATTCTAAGGAATTTTTTTTCAGCATTAATTTATTAATTACTTATTTTAACACTCTAAGGAATTTTTTTTCAGCATTAATACCTACCTCTTCAGCACTCAAATTTTTGGTCTTAAAAAGAGAGTCTATTTATTTGAGACATACTTGAGAACCTCAGAACCATTTTAAACAAAATGCTATTTTAAGAAAGGCTTTTAGCACTTGGCTTCAGGGGATAAAGCTCCTGTGAAGAACAATGTGTACAGGACAGAAAAATTGCAGCTGCAATTTCAAGGCATCAACTCAGTGATCCTAGAAGCTGCATGAAGCATTTCTGAAGATGTAATTTTCTAAACTGCGATATCTTCTGTAAGTTCTCTAACACTTCTAGCATTTAGTTTATACACCCAATATTGATTATCTTGCTAGAATTGCTTGTATCATTGGAAAAATCTTTTTGGTGTGTTTCTTTTATGCTATAAAACCCACAACCTTACAGATACACAAAATCTATAAGACAATTGCCAAAAGGTAGTTTGGGGATATTTGTTCTGTTGTTTTTCTCTGGAACAGTAGAAGTTATCTCTAAGAGTCCTATATATTTAGGTACTCTGAAGCAAATATTTTTTAAAAACTATTATGTCCGATTCCATCCTAAAAGGTTTGGCATGATACTCAAAATATTTTCTATTTGTATATCAACACAAGTGTTCCCAGGGGTGAAAATTATCTCACTCTGTCCCATGTAATAGCCATAGAAGCTGCAAGTCAAGCCCAATGATCGTTTATGAGATGCTTTTCAGCAATTCAGCCAGCAAAAGCCACAGTTCTTGCTCAAGCGGAAAAGCCACTGGATGAAAAAAAGTACAGTGGTCAACGGTCTTTGAGGGTAAAAGAAAGAAAGAAGTAATGAACACTGTTGCCACATCTTGCAAACTGCAACCATCACCACCAGTCACAACAGAGACATAAAGCAAACTCCAAAGCCACAACAAAAGCTGTTAAATCGTGTCGAAACACCAATACCTGAGTCCCTTCTTAGGCAAAGTGTTCCTATCAAGATGTGGGTCGCTGCAGAAAAGTTAAAAGAAAAGAACTTCAGAGAAGAACAAAAGGGAAGGAATAAGATCAGGACGAAGAAGGCAGTACAACCATCTGCATCGCCTTTTCAGAGGAAAAGGTGCTGGGGCCTTCCTAGGACACATGCAAAAACCTCTTTACCCAGGTGTGGATTTGCACAAACATGCATCTGCTACCATGCCAACAAATCTCATCTGTTCACAACGTGGTTTGGCTATTTCTTCTACCCACAATGAACAAAAATGCTCTTTAAATGTCAAATGGATGCTTCAACATATACTTTTCAGCAGGCGTGAAGCAGACTACTTGTGAAAACTGATGAGAATCTTCATGTCCAAACCACCTTCCCAGTATCTCTTTCAGCAGACATCATTTAGTGAATACCACTAATTACTGTAATGCAGCTGCAACGTACAGCAATAAAAGTATTGAGCCCAGACTGTTTCAAATCTTAAATTCCATTAGCAAAGTAAAATGACCCTGTTAGCCATCCAAAATCCAAATATTTAAAGTTATGTTTTTATAACTGATGAACTTGTAACTGAGCAGAGTCTGTTAATTTGTTTTTAAAGAAAATATCCATGTGCTTAAATGAATTAATTTAGTAACAGTCCTTATAGCTAAATTACAGCATGGGACTGACAAAAATTATAGAAGGGAGCTAGGATGCTTGTTTTGGGTAATCTTTTCCCAACTTTAGCATTCATCTCTACAAGGATGGATGTATCCGAGTCTCTGTAAAACACTCACAAGCCAAACTGCAATAAAAGACTGACAACACTGAATGACACGGGGACTTCACGACAAAAAGGACAGGCCTGAAAGGCAATAGGAAAAGCAGCATGCCAGAGGAATGCTGAAATGCTAGTGAGAGTATGGATTGGTAGAAAAAAAGGGGCAAGACTTTAAAATTGCCTTTGGCAAAAGATGAAGGGGGGTGGGGGGGAAGAAATAACCCCCACAAACCAAAAGATGTTCCCAGTAACAAGAGCAACACCAAAAACATGCCAACTCTGCCATATACCATTGTACAGATTGATTTAGGTAGGTAGATGGGTGGTTTGAGGGGACTCTCACTGGCATGTCTTTGTGTCACAGTTCACACCTGAACAATGAACACAGCAGAGGACCCAACTGAGCACAGTCCATCACAAAACAATTTGCTTCACCAGGATGGGCAACAAAACCTACAGCCTTGTCCTGAGACAGCATTACCTGTCCTGTCTCCTGGGCAAAGTATTTCGGCAGAATTTGGGGCTAGCAGCAGGGGAAGAAAGAGGGCTAGGAGAATCAGTCCAACAAGATAGAAAACAAGAGAAGGAATATTAGAATGAAAAGAGGAGAGAACAGAAAGGAGTTATAATAAAACAAAAGCAGAAACCCACACTGTCAGAACATTATATTCAGCGTTTATTTTCTCCATTGAAATGCAACTACAAAAATTTTGCTACCTAACTACATAATTACACAGCAGGATATAGCTGATTTCCAATGTGTGCAAGGGCACTACTGCCTTCTATAAAAGGCCACTCAGAGAACGTGCACTGCAAATCATCGTCTGGTATATCCCGGTGGTAGCTCAATGTGCTGTTAATTCAGCTCTGATGCTAAAAAGCAGTCCTGTCCTCTCCTCCCTGGCCAGTCTGTTCCCAGCTCCTACTCTGTGTCCACACTGAAACCAATAAATCTTATCATGTAAAGAGCTGGGGAACTGATCAGTCTGAAATACAATTCAGGCGATCACTTTCCAGTTGCATCCATCTCCCAGTTGGGTTCAGTAAGCATTCACACAAATGCCCATACTGAAACGCCAGAGAGAGCAGATGGAGATGGGACAGGGCAGCCAAGGAAGGATCAAATGACTAGCAAGACAGAGACTTCTCTTTTCAGCATGACCTCCAGTTTAAAAGCTTGTCAAATGTTACAAAGAAGTTTAACAAGAAACAGGCTTCTCAAATCAAAATGATAACGGTGGAGGTTTTTTTGAATATTGCTATCAGATTAACTTTGGAAAGATAACATATGATGTAAAATTCAAATATTAGGTATAATGCAGTACCAAGGAAAATTGTCGCATTTGCTACCATAGTGAATTAAAAACCTTACTTGAACCCATCTTCTTGCTCTGAACTGGGCTCTTTATCTGCAATAGCTTCTCTGTATGTACTAGTAATGCCATTCAGTAATACCACACAGCTTGATTTCTCACTGCAGTGTTGGCTGCTGCTTCCAGGACTTTGTTCACATTTGAGATACATACAAGCTTAATAGAAACGAGAGAAAACTCTACTAACCTTTCAGACAATGTAGTCTTAACGCTGTTGGTTCGGACAAAGGGAGTCAGAGAATCATCTTTAGAGGCTGGAATCAAGCCACTGGAGGAGTTATGGCTCAGCCCACCTCCACTGCTCAGAGAGATATCAATGGATTCACAGCTGGTATGCAGACTGCTGACAGACTGGTATCCAATGCCATCCTTGCTGACAGCAGAAGAGCTACTGGCGTTGGTTCCCCATGTTAAACTGTTGGAAGGCGCTGAATGTGCTGAACTGGGACTAGAAGCTAATGGAGACTGGTTCATATCTGTGTTTTTACCATACAGAGGACTGCTGCCCCCACTGCTCAGCATACCACTGCCAGATGGTGAATCAAGGTTACCCTGCTGGTTCATGGTAGCGTGAGGATTGGAGATGACTACTGAATTTTTCATATTTTCAGCTGTGGTGATGGGAACTTGTTTACTAGGCTTGCCACCAAAAAGTCTGTCAGAAAAGACAACATGAAAAATACATAAACTGGAATATTAAATGCAAGTATATTTCATATCTAGACCATATATCATCTTAGCTTCAGAAAACCAAGTAAATGATCCTAGACTGGACATACACAACTATATATTTATGAATGTCCTTTTACTAATGCCCCCTTCAGTAAAGTCCAGAGATAATTATGATAACTTCAAACGTATCTTAGGAGCTTCTTTTCTGAATCATCAACCCCTGCTTTCATAAAGCTGAATTACAGCTTCACAGAACTAAAATACAGCCATATTGTCTTCTGCTCCTTAAGGAAAAAGGATACCAGAGAAACACAGCATGGATTAATCTGAAACATGGAATATTAGAGGTTGAAAGCCTGCTGTCCGGGCAAGTTCTGTCCAAATCACAAAAAATGCTCTGCACAAAAGCAGAACTTGCTGGGATGTAGCAGGAAAAGTATTTACTTAAGATAAATGTAGGTTTGTCTCATTTCAGGAGCCAAGCTGGCTGGAAACTATTTTTTCTGGAGTGCAGAATGAGATTTTACCTGGTTTGGCACCTGGAACTGGCTCAGTAAAAGCCCACCTGAGCGTCAGAGTGCATGCAAGGGAGGGGATCTAAAAGCACAGCGGGAGGAGGATAAATGCAGTTTCTCCAATTTGAATCACTTTTGCCAGAAGTGCAAATATGGTCTTAAGCATGCTAAGTTCTAAGACACTTTTGCCAGAAGTGCAAAAGTGTCTTAGAACTTAGCATGCTTACGACCACATTATCAATCATTCTAAAACTGATCCTCAAAGTTCTGAAGGAAGCATGTGGCTTTTGACTTCAGCTTCAAACATCCACCCCAAAACATTGCTTCTCTTTCTGCCACTGAGGTCCTGTAACCGCACTTGGAACCTTAGTTTTCTTCACACATACCAATACAGATTTGTCTTTTTCTTATCAAGAGTGTGGAGTATTGGGACGAAATCTTTCAAAGTGGGTATCTATTGGACTGGAGTCATCAGAGTAGAATAGCAATTCTATACAAGAGCTCCTAAAGACTTACAGGTGGGTATGCACCGAGTGCAATTTGTTCTGCTTTTGAGTATACCCAGGATGACAGTACAACACACGCACACTAAGTCGCTTCCCAGAAACACCGGCTGTGTAATATAGCTGGGCACCCTGAAGCACATGTGCAGTAAGCGCAGTAATGCCCAGAAGCACTCTACTTACTGCATGAACACTACCTGCAGCTCCAGGATACCTGTGTAAGACGCCTGGAACACATCTCAAACAGACGGTTGCTTTGCCACACCTGGACAATACTGCTGCATCAGGCTAAAATACCAACTACATTGATCTCATAATCCTTTGCCATGATCCTCTCAGAATCTGATGTTGACAGACATTCACACACCAGCACAGATCTGGCAAACTTGGTTCATGTGAACACCTCACTGATTAGGAAACACTGACTTAGATATGTCAGTCTGAATGATAAAAACAGGGATTCAAAGACATTTAGAGCTTAGGTCTTATTTAGAGTTAATGTTACTAAAGCAGGTATGAAGAAAAACATCAAACTGTACTGCAATGGTACATGACCTTCAGCAGCAATACCAGCTTAGGGTATTCTTGCTCCTTTGCCATTGCATACCACCTCCTCAGTTGTACTGGGGGAACTGTACTCTTACAGATGGGATCCTACAGCTTGAAAAAAACCCAACCACCCACACAACAGTTTTGCAAGCTGTTTTAAAGACATGCAGTCTTCCACAAATTGTTTCACAGCACCTCTAATACAAATGAAAGGATGCTCTACTGTAGCACAAACAGAGCATGTTGCTGCCAAAGGCAGTGTCTGGTTGAACCACAACCTCATAACAAATGCCTTCAGAAGAGGATGTGGTCTGGAGAACATTCCTTTCAGTCTAAAGAAAATCCAACCCAGCAAGACAGTCACACTGATACCCAGATTAACTCTGGAAGGCCATACCCTACAAGGAAATCCTAGCTACTACTATTGACAAGGGACTGACCTATCTGACTTGGCTGTTGGGTTCATTAACAGAAAAGCAGCATATTACACACTGCAAAGCATGAAGGCCTAATTTAATAATATAATGCATCAAGATAAGCCATGATTTTACTTAAGGGACATGCTGGATATGTAAAACAGGAGGTGAAGGGAATACTGAGAGAAGAGACAGTGATTGCCCTCATTGCAAAATTATAGAATTTCACTGTTTATGACAGCATAGAAGTTACGTATGTTTGCGGACTTTCAGGTAAATCTCCATCATTACAAAGGTTTCTAATTTACTGCATAATAACAATCAGACTCCAGTTTATTGTATATTAAAAAAATTACAGGTCTGAGAGGAAATAGGCAAAAAACAACATGTGCAACTCATCTTAACTGACTGAAAATCAAGCTCAAAATCTTAATGATCATTCTTGAAATCAGTAATAAGCAGATGAGGCCAAATTCAACCATGACACCTTCCAGTACATGACTGTTTAGACAGTCTGGTGGAATTTCAAGAGTGAAATTGTAAATCAAAATGAGGGAATAGTTAAATTCAGCCTCAGTGACTTCTCTTTGACTTTTCATGTATTGCTAATGTAGTATTTCAATCACATGGCTAACAATGTGGTTTTCTAGCAATCACAAAAAAATTTCCAATCAAATTTCAAGATTAAGATGCCTGAGGCTTGCAACACCAAAAACCTGCATTTCTCATGAGGTATGCTATAGAAATGAAAGACCTACTGGAAGTTTTCTTTTTAAGTAGTCACTGATGAAAACTCAATATTCTAAAGGACATGGCTTATCTAATGATAACCAGGAAGAAAATATATTAAATATCTTGAATTATCCTCACATAGGCTCTTCAAATAAAACCACACATCTAGAAAGAAACAGTTTACAATTCTTTTCAGCATTAGCCGAAGCTGCCACCACAGCCAATATGCTTGCACTGGTGCTTCAGATGGAATGTGGCTTTCTCACATCACTGGAAGCAGAATGATGTAGCATAACTGTATGGGTATTATGGGCATCAAGACAAAATGAAATGCAAAACACTGCAACTTGAAACAGACAAGCTACTTAATGTCAAATTAAATTGAAAAATAATATTAACGGAACCTTTCACCAGTATCAAGGCTTTGATGCACGCTGCATCAGCAAATCAACTCCTGACCAACCCAATGTTAATGTTAAAAAAACATGTGGGGCAGCACTGGAGCAATAGAAGACAAATAAGACTTTTGTTAAAAAAAAATATTATGAAAATAAGAAAAATTCAGCCCAGCTTAGACAATAACTTTACTTAGGGTTCTTCTACACCATTGAATAACCTGATGTTATGAGTCTCAAAATACACTGGCCTAATTCACACAGCTGAAGGATCGGTTTGGGTTAGGTGTGTGAATCCATGTACAGCAGGTCAGATTATGCTGTTGTCATAATGGAAATATGAAATAACTCTCCTGTTGTCAATTTATAATTTGATCCACCATTGGAGTATTTCCAGTGTTGTTACATATACATTGGTGCAAGAACTCTTCAGTAACCTTCATATAAGAAAATTCTTATATCTGCATGGATAAAGCCTTTAGGTGTGATTTTTGTAACAGAGACTTGTATGGCAATTGTCAAACTTCCTGCCAGGCAGTTTTTTTCCCAAATATTACATTTTTCCTGCTGTTGCATGATGTATTGAGTATTTACAACACTGGCCATCCTGTTTATGTGAAATTAAATGTAAGTACAAAGACCTTGATGTAGGACACTAAATAGGAAGTGCTCCACAAAACACAGCCAAGCCTGGCTCGAAGAGGCCTGATCATTCAGCTCGGACTAACATCATTGCATAATCAACGAATTTATTGCCTACCTGCGCAAAGTGGGAGAGGCCACATCGGGGTACTTGGCTCCTTGCTGGTGAGTACTTTGAGCTCCACTAGAAGCAGTCTGTGATGCAGGGTTCACTTTAACAGAATTACATGAGGCCACGCTTTCGTTGTCAGACGAAATCCCTTTCTCTTTATCAGTCTGATTGACTAATCCTGGCAGAGAGTTTCCAAGGATTACCTTGGCAGGCTCTCTCATTTTAGGGACAGGCAACCCGGCTGACTTGCTGCTTATGTTGGAGTCTATACTACTGGTGCTAGATCTATTCCCAGCTCCACTTCTGCTACTGGATTTACTGGGCCGGGGCAAACTACGATACTGAAGATTAGTTCGGGCACTAAGTGCTAAATAGCCATCATCCTGGTTCTGTGAGCCATCAACACTAGTCTTCCGACCAGTGGTCCTACCCATGAGTCCAGATGACTTTGGGATTTTTCCCAGAGTAGCCGATCTACTGGTGATAGTTGCCCCACTGGCAGTGATTATAGTCATGCCTATGGCAGACCCACTCTGTTTCTTAAATCCAAATGTATTAGCATTAGCAGCAGCTGTTCTAGAGTTACTTGTGGGAAGCTTTTTGGATTCATCACCACTGCTGCGTCCTGCATCTGATGGGGAACGTTTAACATGTCCAGCTTTAGGAGATAGTCTACCCTTTTCTGATACCTTGGCGTCATCAGTTTTCCCTACAAAAATAGAAAAAGAATTCTAATATTTAATGACTTGAAAACATCAAGCAAATGATGAAACTCAAAGCAGCATGAAAAGCAAAAGCGTGTTAGCCACCAGAGTGTGGTTAAAAATTATGAACTAGTCTGCACTGAATGTGCATGCCACTCTAGTGAGTTATACATGCAGACTTGCCAGAGAAAGTATGTGGTGTGTTTGCCCTCGAGAATATGAAAAACAGAACAGTCTTATGTAATAGTGACAGATAAGAAAAAAATTGTTTCCCTCTGCAGCTGCCACAGATTGATCCTTTTTTATCATTAGACAGAAGCAGTGTTAGGCAGTTAGTATGATTTTCCTAAAGGTATTGTTTAAGAAAGTATCTAACTTCAACTTTTTCACGTACAATCGCATACGCAATCAAATAAGAGGAGAGGTATTAATTTATATTACTTGATTATGCAAACTCAATCAATTTTCATTCACACATCTGCAAGTGCTAAAATCACTAATACGTTTAAATGAAAATCCAGAGCTAAATAGTGTTTAGTATAAATTAACATGCTGGTTTAGTATGGGGGGAAAAATAATCTCCTCCACCACGCATACTGTACATTCTTAAAGTTAACCATGATTTCAAAACCTGAATTGATATTATTTGTACTTCATATGGGAATACTGCACCCAATATACAGCTTGGTTTAAGACCAGAGTTGTCATAAAAACAACTTTCATGGAGTACTCAAAAATATGCATTTTAAAATAAACAGAAAAGACATGTGGATATATAAGGTGCTGCCTAGGTTAAAACAATACCTAAAGACAGGATTACCTGAAGTTCAGGTTCTGTCTCTGGAATGTATTTAAACTGTTTGCATACTGAACACACTTTTTTGGCTTGTTTATTTCTTACACCTTTTCTCACCTGTTCCAGGTGTCTTTAATGTGCCTGAGGTGGTTGAAGGTTTAGTTCTTGGTGTGGTAATGCCAACCTGAGCTGACATGCCCCGTCGCCAGGAGCCCGTCTGCGAAATAACAGTGTTCTTCCTACCAGAAGTGCTTTTATCAGATTCATCCGACACATCAGAGGGATTCCGCCTCCATTTAGATCCTGGCTCCATTTTTATGCCACTATCCGATCCTCCGTCTGATTTCTTGACTTCATCACTGGACCATAAGGAATTCCGCTCAACCTGGGAATGCTTTTCTGCGTCAGTCTGGGACAGATAAGGAATTGTAAGACAACATTCAGAGCATGTCTTTCTTTTAAGAAGCTTCATAAATGAGAACCATCACACTGATTAATCAATTCAGTAGTCATCTCTTAATACCAACAAACATAACATGCCTTTGATAAAGAAATGTGACAGCAAGGAATACATGAACCCCAGCAATGGTATTTTTTTTTAAATATGCTAGGGAAAAATACAAAACCCATAACATTCATGCCCCTTAGAATAGAGAAGGGGAAAAAAAAGAAAGAAAGAAAAGCACCTGATTTATAAAGGACATATTCAGCTCCATGACATTTATCCTCCATCTCAAATTTCTGACAAACCCTTTTACTGCAATGCCAAAAAAAACTTTGAAACCTGTGCTGCCAGATCTCCTTTGTTCTTGCTACTTTCCTATCTCTTGTCAGGCAATCTGATCTCCAGAGCGTGAGGAGGCAGCTTTTTGAACAGATTTGAAGATGTGGAATGCTGTTCATTCTGATCTGACATATTAGGACACCCAAGAGCTGAAGAAAAATGAATCACCAACAACCTTCTAACAATACTCAAGACTGACTTAAATGCATAAATTGACTTAGTTTTTAATGTATATTCAACTCTTACAAACTATTCTTCGCACAGAATATTCTTTGCTGCCCGTCTTTCGTGGAGAATTTTGCAAAGCTCAACATCAAATATATAATTTCCTCATTAGCAAGCCTTACCAAATTCTCAGAAATGCTTAAATCTATTACCCTATACATATATTAAAAAAAACCAAAACAAAACATTCCCCATGCATTAGCATTTTCTATTGCTAATATTTACTCTTGCAGAATTCTACTTTCCCTGTTGATTAACTTGGGCAAATTTTGTAATATCACAACCAACTATTTTGTGATCAGGCACAAATGACAAGTATCCACACATCTGATCCTGATCCAGATAAAAAAAACCTCATAGTTTAACTGTTCTTCAACCACCACAATACCATGAAAAAGACTAACCATTCAACACTTGATCATGCAGTTCTCAAGTAAGAGTTGGTGTATTTTGGTAAGGTACTGAGTGTCATCTCTCCCCTGCAGCCTCAGCAGAAGATGAATGTGCTCAGCACTGTTCAATAGTCAAATGGTAGTATCACTTAAAAGGAAATTATTTTAAATACCCTCACACATTATAAAGTCCATAGACTTCTACTCCCTCTTGATAATCAGAAAAGCAAAGCTCAGAAAAGGAAGCATTTACCATGCTTTCAGCAAAATGCTGTATTTTAAATTCTTAAAGTACATTTCAAGTTTGAGACTTTTCTTTTCTTACCAGATCACACCATTGATACTAAAGAATCTAGCAGGGTTGTAGTTTAATTTCCTCTCCTTTTTATTGTAATTATTTTTTAAAAAAAAGCCTGAAAAACTGTTCTCAGTATGTGAAAGCTGACACCACACATCATAATGATCTTTCTTCAGTCACATGAAATAGTTAGGGCCTGGGTTATAATGCCTGTATGTCGAACCATTAGATTAAGAAACATTTGCTGAATTATGGATTTAGATTATTTTCTTGTTGTATCTTCTTCCTGCTATGCAAATGTCATTTCCCTGCCTCTCCATTCAAAGATAGCAACTCAGCACAGACTTCAATGAAACACTGCTTTCTTTTCTATGGCTTCAAGGTTTGGGGACGATTAGCTCTCTATGACCATCAGTAGGTGTGTAATAAATTCACAGTGTGATTGTTTTTATGTCTCCTAATTTTACAGATCTTGGAAGACAGCACAGGCAAAAATTAACAAATAATCGACCAACAAAAAACCGCCTGAACATCATCCCTCACGTGCTCTCATTAGAAATTTGCTTCAAGTCCCTTGTCTGGAATTGCTTATTTAACACCATTGGCATTTGAGAACAAGACCTGCTTGCTGACTTACTCAAGTTTTGGCTGGCTATGAAACGCTCCTGTAACTTCTATTTCCCCCCTTTACATCTGTGAGGACAGTAGAATCTGAACACAGAGAATGGCAATACAAGAAGTCCTCTATCTTTGCTCTCTACCATTTCATTCAACTACTACACCCACAGCCCAACTTTTTCCACAGCCTTTGAACTGCTCCACATCTCCCCTTGAAGCCCTCCGGCCAGAGGTGTTTCTGTTTAATAGTAAACACTGGGAACAGCACAGAAATATGACTAAGGAATCAAACCCAAAACACAGTGAAACCTGGCTTGGGGATTGCAGCTGAAACTCCACCTGCCTGAGCGGCCTGGAGTGGGTGAAAGTGGAAATCTTGTTTGCTGGAGATCATGGTAAGACACAGTGGCCATGAGCTGGGAGCACAGCCTGTCATCTGACTGAACTGGGATTATCAGTAACCATTACAATTTCTCAATTTATTCCTACAGTTTTGTAATTCTATTCATGCAGCTGTGGAAAGACAATCCCACTTTTGTTCTGACGAAACTGAGAAGTCCTCTTGATACAATAGCTTAAAGATGTTGGCGTCTTCTATTTAAAGGAATTGTTTCCTTTCCATATTCTGATCTTTTTAGCATTACGTGATCAAGTAATTAACTAGATCTGTTCCTCTCTTCCATCTTATTGCAGTTAAGTAAGTTATTTTCAAATGTCCACCAGGTCTTAATTTCTCCTTAAAATACTTAAAATACGTGCCTGATGTCTTTAAAGGCATATGATTTGCAGTGCTGTGTTAAAAGGTAGCTTATCTAAATCTGTGCAATATAAGGGAAAAATATTAGGGCACCAAAAGTTATATAAATGATATTAAGTGGTTTGGTGCTTGGCATAATCAGAGCAAGACATGGATGGTAAGGCAAATTTTGGTTCCAGTCACTAGCTTACTCAGAACCAACCTGTGAACATCTTCATTGCAGTTACAAAAAGGGGCTACAACTACGAATGTCTATGATGATAGAGGTAATATAGTATTTAAGTCCTGCTTCTCAAAGGTGGAGAAACTACAGCTTCTGGACTATGGGGTACTCAGCACCTCTGAAAATCAATTTCTTAGCAGAGACTTTTTTTTTTCTACTGTAAACACGTCTTCCTTTGCAAAGATGATTCTGCATTAAGTTACCGATTTCATCAGCAGACACGTACATGTTAGGGCTCTCTCCCTTTGATGTGGCTGCATTATTTGTCTGGACTCCCAGCTGCACATGTTTTAGCTTCAAACTCTTTAATTATCTGGAATCCAACTTCTCTACCACCTTAAAAACATGTGGCAAAATCACAGCTGCTTAAAAGTTATATGCCTGCTACTTGGGAGAACAAAATCAGCAGATACCCTAAGAAGAAAAATCCCTATCCTTCCACAGATGTTTGCCAGTCCTTTGCAGTTCATCATGCTAGGGAATGCAATCCTGGGAACAGGCCATCACATAGGACACTGCAGCTGAGACAGAAAAGCTGCATATGCAGTATTTGCATATGAGGAGTTATGAGGACTACTTTGGGCAGCAAAAAAATCAACCCCGCAAGCTATGCATGGTTCCATCACGCCAAGCTATTTTCATTCCCTTGGCTGACAAGATTAGGACATTCTGTCCAAATGAATATCAACTATTTTATGGATAATAATTTGCAGATAATAGTAATACCTAGAATAAATACTGTTAGTCATGAAAACTGAGGAGAGAAGTAGGTCACAGACCTACACATCCCAATTTCCTCTTCTAATGACTATGCTTTACTGTTTGTACAAGCTTCAGCTGCTCTTCTTCTGGTATATGTCTACACTCTCTTGGATGCTGTAATAGTTGTGGAGGAGGAAGAGGAGTTCATCAACACAGATTTTGATCTCTCAGAGGTCTTTCCAAGAATCCGATCCATCAGAAGTCAGTATTCAAATGAGTTTCTGTTTTTTTTTCCTTAGGTTAATGTTTAGTCATGTCTTCTTTTTTCTTCCGTTTTTTTCCAACAGTATTACAATGTTGAGACAGTAACAATTGTCAAAAATACTTTAGTCATCTGCGTCACTCCCTCTGTTACATACTGAAAAACACACTTCACAGATCTCAACTCCTCTCAACTTGTATGGTACTCGTATTAGCAGTTTCAAGCACACATGCAATCACTGATACACAACCAGAGGCTAACTGGAAATCTTTAATGTAGGCTCAAATATGCACTTCATGGCAAGGGAACACAGACTAATACATGCTTGCACCATAGCCCTGTAGGCAAAGTAACACTTCACAGCAACCACACATCTACATTTAAACCAGTAGTAAAAACAGATTTAGGGTCCAGTTATGAAAAGGACTCAAGAAGTATAGAAAAGGAAAGAAATAGAGGAGAAGGTCATACTACAGCCCTCTCCTCTACCTGCTGCAATCCGCATACCCGTTGCTTTGACACACAACACTCGAGTCCCTCGAGTAGGTGGGTATACAAAGAACAAATATGGACTTCTCAGTCCCGTGCTTTTCCAAACAAAATTCTACACAATTGGGGAACAAAAAAGCAATTTACATTACCGCACAATTCTTTATTATTCAGTCTTATTGATGAATGAAGACCTATTGGGTATCTTCACTTGTTCTACCCTCTTTGGACGTATGGCACCTGAGCACAAAACGTACATGTAGGCTGCCAATGGAAGTAAAATTTATCCTCCTATGAAATAATCCATGTCATTTACCTAGCACACATTTATATTTCCAGTGGAAGTGTAAATGATCCTTAAACTTTCACATTGACTTAATTAAATTCTCTTCTTTAAGAAAAAAATAGTATCTTTTCTAGAGCTAAAAAAAATATAAAATCCCATCCACTGATTCATATTTTCTGGACAACAGTACTGCTAGGAAGGCAGAAGCCACTTGTTGCGACCCCAGTGCAGCAGAGATGCTATGGATTCCACACATAGAGGAAATATTCATAAATGTCACACAGGATAAGACAGTTACTATTGCTTGACATTGCCTTTTCAATGATACTGTCCGTACTGAAGGCTGACAGTGTGTTCAATTCTATCCAACTTAAAACAGTTATTGTACAGAGAAAATAATAAACATAAATGTTACTTGTGTAAACTAGAAATCTTACCTGTGCATCTAAGTTTTTGCGGGAGGAGGCAGGTGTGTTGGCATAGGAGCTGATAGAGGAGCTAGTGTTAATGTCATCAGTACTGAGATTATCTATGGTGTCACTGATCCCACTGCTGACGGAGCTGCTGTCATCCCAGCTGGAGAAAAAGCACAACAAAGGTACAAAACAAGGGTTAAAAGACAAAATATAAATCAAAGGGAAAATTACTGTTTTTACAAGCCTTATCCTACTTGTGGTTGCCAAATGAAAACTGCTTATTTTCCTAACTTCCTAATCTTCATTGCATTTCGGTTCTAAATTCATTCATTGACTATATGGTCAAAGCCTAATGTATGCCATCACTAAGCCGGTAGCACCAACAACACAACTCTTGACTGTTAGAACAGACAGAATTAAAATGATCTAAAAGTTAAGCCAGATGCTCCACTCCTAAAATACCCTTAAAAATAAGCTGCTTAAGGAAGAGATTTATAAATTGGCTTACAAGTGCTGCTTCGCCAATAACAATAAATCTGGGATTGGAACACTGTTCTTTAAGTACCTCTGTGAAGACGTTTCAGTCCATTGATGGGTAACTACTGCTGGAAATGCATAAATACATATTTCACAGATCATTTGAAAAGCTAGCGCTAAGAGCTCATCTTCTGGCAGTTCTCCAGCTATCTATTCATCACAGACTCAGATTTTGGGAGCTCCAGCTCTCTCCCCTATCCGATTTCCGTTTGCTTTACAAACTTGTAACAAAGAAATTGCAGTGAACTTTTAGACTGTAGGGTGAAAGCCATTCACAAATTCATACACTGGGCATTTAATATATGCATTTAAAACTGAATTGCTTGCTATGTAATTGAGCTATGTGAAGAAAGGCAATCTATATCTGCTTTCACAGATTTTATTCACAGCTTCACCACTGACTTACTAAATAGCCTTACTATACAACTTTTGGCAACTTCAAAATGAAAAGCATTTCATTTTTCTCACTTAGGGTTACAAAACGGCTACCTGCATCAGTTTTAATAATGCTTTAACAACTTTGAACTGCTTTTTGCTTACTTGGGAATATTTTGTTCCTTGACATATACATAAGGCCTTTCAGGGAAATGAGCACAGCAACACAATTTGGTGAACACCATGAAGATCAGTGGCCAAGGGGCCACGCTCCTTGGCAGGATGGCAGAAAGGTTTTTCACTCGCAGCTGCTCTCTGCTACTGCTTTGTTGCCAGTTATGGTCCTTGTCAATCTGCCAGCAGTCATTTGTGCCAGCTCTCCCCGTATCACTGCAGATACGGCCAGCTAGGAAGCTCAGATCAACAATTCAAGCAAACTGGATTGATTTTTGCCTTCAGGAAATTTGGGAGTGCTGACAGAGGACAGGGATGGAGAGGGACAGGGAGGGAAAGGGACAGACAGGAACCGGGACCAACCACCAACCTCTGATGCAGGCTCCCCTGCACGGAGCCTTGAGGTGGCCCTTCATCTGGTGTCCTTCCACTTAGAAAACATACTCCTGCCTGCTCTGAGCTCTGGCTTTGCAGAAAGAATTTCCAAACGCTACTTGATAAATTCACAAACACTCCAGCACTTCTGATTAGAAAGAAATGCTGTAGTTGATGGTGATGCTACAATTTAAAGGAAAGATTTTTTTTTTCTAGATTTGCCTTCACCTGAATATTTTTACAGAAACCCGCTGTTATGCAAAATAGAGGTATGTGTTAAAATGAAAATCAATACACAATGTGAGATCCATTGATTCTGAGAAAGCCAGCCAGATTCTACACTACCATTTTATTTGCTGTTGTTATTTTCCAAAATCTTTTTCATCATAACTGAATGACAGATGTGTGGCCCATACAAAGAAATCCAGGGAATATAAAGGGGGGAGAATATAAAGGCAGGGGGGAGGAGGAAATTAACATTCTCCTCCTGTGTGTAGTATGGGGAAACTTGAAAACCTGGAGAAGAATTGAAAGACTTCTTTCAAGGACTCTTTTTCAGAGTAGGCAATTAAATATTATAATGCAAAGTACTGAAAGTTATATTACTTCTCCATTTCAGTTTTTACCAACAGGTCCTATAGCTAATATTTGCTTCTGTTTCAAAACCTCTAACCTAAAGCAATTATGATTCCTAGATTTTATAAGTCAATAAATAAAGTTACAAAACAGTTATTAAAATAACTACATAAAATAATATGCTCCTAATTTTGCAAAGTTTTGTGAAGCAATTAACATTTTCTTTTCTATTTCTGAACCTATTATAAAATTCTAGTAGTAGTAGTATCAGCAATGCTAGCATTTTTCATGTTTAACTATTTAATTTCCTTCTTATGAAGATAGGATAATGGCCAAAAAAACCCCCACAAAATAGAATACTGTTTTTCTGAATGTACAGAAACATTACATTTCCAACCATTTGCCACTCAAACTATCACAGGCCCTAGTTCATCAGTATTTAAAGAATGCATCTAATGTTAATCATAAGCAGTTTGACTGGCATCAACCAGCCCTGTTGACTTCAGTTGGGCAATCTAAGGCATTATGGAAATATTTAAGTGCCCTTCTGAACTGGGACATGTGCCTAAGGACAAAGGTAGAAACATGCACCTGAATACATTGATGGTTGCGGCTTCCTCTGAAGTATATCCTGGTCTTTTATGTTCTAATGGAAACAATTAATGACTCAAACTCTGTATTTTCAAGTTTACTAAATTAAAATAGATTAGCCATTCTGAAGTACAAAAAAAGATGCCTAGTATTTTGCCTGCCAGAAACTAAGCAACACCGCTCTTTCCAGGGATGCTGGTGACACCAAGTGACGGTAGCAATACACGTGGCTGTTCTCACAGGGGAAGATGCTGTGTGAACTAAACCCTGACATCTCAGGTTTAGGTTTATTAAAAAAAAAAAAATCACTTTACTGGGGAGCAGGAGGGGTCAGTATCTAGCTAGAAGAACAACAGGATGTGAAAGAAGGAGGAAAAAACAACATCTTAAGTAATTTCAAATAATTCTTAAAGTCTAGGGAAATCATAATTGATGTCCTTTTCATTAATGCTACAGGTGGCTTTAATGCCAGCAAGATTCATGTAGTATTTTCTGAACTCTCTAAATTAGATGCTAATGCAAGCAACTTCTGAGCATACAGCATATACTGTTAAAAAGTAATGAGACTGAAGCACATACACTGTTTAAACTGACGTCAATGACCCATTACATCAGAAGCTCTTCACCCCAATAAGCCCATCACACTGTATGTGGTGTAATATTTAACAGTATAGTATGTATATAACACACTACTCCACGTATGTATCTTCACACAGGTGAAGACTCCAGGTTCTCATGAGGACAGCATCCATTAACAAACTGAGGTGTATCTATTTCACATCGTTCTTGAAACAACCCCAAGCCCTCCACATAAATTAGTCCACTTTTACCTTGATTCAGTGCCGTGATAGTTAAAGTCAAAAACAAGGCAACAGAATGGAGAACCTAACAGCAGCCCTCCTAATTAACTGTTCTTGGCTCCCAGAGCCATGATAACATCTTTGTAATTTAGCTGGTGCAATTAATAATTTCTGATGTCAGCAAAAGTCTACTCAACCATAACCCAAAGCTGAAATGTTTGGGCTTCCTTTCTCTATTTGATCAATCACTTGAAACTTTACTTTGATTACTGAAAATTACAAAAAAAAAAAACCAAAACAAAACCAAACCCAAACCGAAAACTATATTATACAGGAAAAATATACAAGTACCTACTTAACCATCACCACCATAATTTAAAAACTTCCACAAAGATGCCTGCTGCTCTCTAGGAAACCATGGGCCCTAAGCACCTTTCTCTCCCTCCCCATCTCAGCCTGCTCACCCTAATGTAGACTTGCAATGTTGCTACTATAGATCGCCCACATACACCAGCAGGTCGGCCTCTCAAAGCTGCTTTTTAAAACAGGTTTGCAACATAGTTAGGCTCAGACTTGTATTTTTCCACAGCCTATCAGCACTTTTCCATCTTGCACAATCATCATCCATGGAATTGGCTCTTCTTTGTCAACTTGGACAACTCACGAAACTATCCTGTGATTTTCAGGACAGCCCCCCCTCACTGCAGAAATCTTCCCCCTTTGCAAGACCAAAGCAAAGGACTCATTAAAATCCTACTAAATAAAGTTATTGTTAAAGGATGAAAATGCACCCTTCTCAATGGATGGGTGTGGATTTTAACTTTGCTGGATCTTCAGTCAAAACCAAAATTACAATGAGCTGCTGAAAAATACATTTGTCCAAGACAGGGCCTTGGGGCTTTACAATATTTCAAGTGGAAACATAGTAATTATCCTGTTCTACCTGAAAATTTAACTATTTATGAGTTGATAGCAGAACAACAACAAAAAATACACAAACCATCACCAAAAAAAAAAAGACAAGGTGTAAAGTGACTGAAACATCACAGCATCTTCCAAGAATAAAATGGAAAAATGAAAAAAAGCTAGAAAAAAGTAAATGTGCTATAAAGTCAGATACTGAATACTGCAGTTTCCACTGTTTGCTTCTGGGATTTCCTATAATACTGACATCATGAAATCCAAAAGCCAAAAACCATCCACAGATCCTTGCATGGTTTTTCCTTTCAAAATATTACAGGAGGTGACAAATAACTGCAAAAGAATGGGTGGAAACCTGCTTCAAGAAAAGCTAATTTAATTAACATATTTTACGTGGTTATTAATCCTCCACCTTCTCTCTCTCTTCAGTTGCACTCTTCTTATTACATCTCGTTATAGGTAGTTTAAAATAAACTACTTTGTTTCTAACCAAAGGTGGAGCCCAGAGGTAGGAGTTACCTTAAAACACTGCATAAAGCCAGACTATGAAAAATAAACCAAGCAAAATTAATACAGACCATTCCCAGCTGTTCTTTCTGAAGCAGTATCTAACCCTTTTAACGACATTTTTTGGTGTCGAGTTAAACTGCTGTAAAGTGTGCTGTGAGTTATTCTGACCATTTTCACGTTCAGCGAATATTCAGTTTTCTGCCAACAAGCTGAAATGTCAAGCTCTGTTTAGAATTCATCCAAGATAAGGTTTCAGGATTTAGATTGAATACACTGATTCGTAAAAGAGAATAACTCACAGAAGAAAAATATTAATTAGTGTCGAAAAGGGTGGGTAAAAAAAGATTTGTAGAAACTACAAAACTGCACATGCGCTTGTCAATTTAATCTTTTTATATCAGTACTAATAACCTTACAAAAATAACACCAGATTTTATTTTGTCCCTTAAAATCCGACCAGGAATTAGACCAAGCCATTGTCCAACTCAAGGTGAACCCAGCTGAGCATGCACACAGAGGACCTGCTAAATCCAGTTAATCTGGGGGAGTTTACCCTTCAAAATACCCTTAAGCCTGACGAAAGCAACCTTTCTACCGAAACTCATCATCTACTCTGAAGCAGAAATTCCAATGGCACCTTCTTCACCTGCACACATTTTGCTCAGAGCCTCTTCAGTCCTTCAGTGTCTAGAGTCACAAAACACCTCCACCAGCACAACTGTATTCAGTTGTAAAATACCTGACTGGTGGAACTTGTTTTTTTTGGCTGCTGTTCCTAACAATGGCATTGCACAGCCTGGGGGGAAAGTGAGAAACCAGAGCAAGGCGCTCCCTTTGACCCAGCTGCTGGAGGAACACAAACTCCCAGGTAGGTCTGAAAAATTTAGCATAAAAAGCTACAACCAGCTACCAACACTTTTTACCTGGACTCATGACCTATAAACTGTATCTTTGGTGTGTCCCTTTAGTTCTAGTTGAGGACTTACTGTGTTTCTAAAGCAGTTTGTAGACCAGCCCTACACTGGGTGTGCAGAGCACCCACGCATCCCTGACCCTTTTGAATCCAGCTCCAACTGATCTGAACCAGTGACAGTTGGGAAGAAAACTCAGTGTCTTCGTATCACAGTAAGATGAGTGTTGAATCTCAGTTGTTACCATGCAAAAAAATATGCTTGGTTTGTTATGCCTTTGTTTCCAAGACAGTAAGAAGCACTGAGACAAGTCATCTAATGTAAGTCAGAAATCCCTATATACATACAAAGCCTCTTGTGCTCTCCAAGAAAACAAATGAACTGTACATCCTGCACGTGACAGCGATGGACGGCACCCACCCAGGAAGGTCAAGCTGAAGTGGCTGGGGCTCCAGTGGACAATGGACAGACAATGAACAGCCCCAGCTCCCTGCACTCCCCTGGATTTAGGGAATGGGGAGGAGCTCCCTGGCAAAGAATTAGGTGTGGATCACCACTCTCAGCCTGGCCCCAGCCCAAACACCACAAGGCGCCTGGATCAGTGACTGCACCCATGCTCAGAGATGACAGAATGTAGTTATAGAATCACAGGCTGGAAGGAACCTTAAAGATCATCAAGTTCCAACCCCCTGCCATGGGCAGGGACACCTCCCGCTAGACCAGGTTGCTCAAAGCCCCATCCACCCTGGCCTTGAACCACCCCCAGAGATGGGGAATCTACAGCATTTCTGAGCAACCGGTTCCAGTGTCTCACCACTCTTGTGGTTAAGAATTTCTTCCTAATATCTAATCTAAACTTCCCCTTTTTCAGTTTAAAACCGTTACTCCTTGCCTGGTCCCTCCACTCCCTGGTAAAGAGTACCTCCCCAGGTTTCCTGTTGGTCCCCTTTAGGTACTGGAAGGGGCTACAAGGTCTCCTTAGAGCCTTCTCTTCCCCAGGAACAACCCCAACTCTCTGTCTGCCTTCACAGGAAAGGTGCTCCAGCCCTCTGATTACCTTCGTGGCTCTCTTATGGACCTCTTATGACCACCAAACAACAGACTGTGCCTGTTTCTTCCCCCTGCCTTACTTTCTTCTTCCCCAAAAGCAGCTATGTTGGGGAACCCATCATCCCTTTGTACAAAGGCACTATTAAAGTTCATGACATAAAGGTGTGGCACTCACTGAAACCACTGACATGGTTTCTGACACCCATTTCCCACCTGCACCCCCTTCCAGCACTGGACTGAGCTGGTGAGAGCTCACCAGCCTGCTTCTCCAAAGGCTTTGGCTTAAACACCAAACCCAAAACCAATAGATTAGCTAAATTCTTGCATGGCTGACAGCTAAAATGTGGAGGACAAGGAATGAAGGTTAGTATGGAAACAAAAATACTCGAGGCAGTTAAATTCCCTGCTGCTGAGTGGGAGGGCTGACACAGCTAGACTGACCTGCCCCTGTGGCCACTTGCTTCCCCAGCCAGGGCCACTTGCCCCACAACTAGGGCCACTTGCTCACCTGCTCCCCCAGCACAAAAGGTAAACAGGGACCACTGGCAGCCTCACTCTGGGAAAGGTTGCTACTAAACACATTGACAGAACCAACCCCCCCAGCAGCTGGCAGGTAGTATATGGCTCCTTCGCTTCCCAGTCTAATTTAATTCCTCCTGATGCTGTAAACTCCAGTCATGCAAATCTTGCAAGGTCTGCAGGCTGTCATCCTGAACAGGCATAAAATGAAGAAGTCATAGGTGTGAAGACTTGACACAATTCACAGTCATTGCTGAAGTTCTTCATTATTCAGAATACACTGTAAAACTTCTACATACAGGGATCAAGGCAAAAAACCTGTGCACTGCAAACCAGATTTCACACATGAGAACTGCTCCTCTTGCTCAGCAGGATCAATTCTAGCCAAGCACATGGAGACAAAGATCAGTGTATGTTTGCACACTCTTCCCCCACCAGAAAAAAGGAGAAAAACCACAGAATTTATCTTTCTGCACACATTACAGCTTACTGACGTATGTCTTGAAGCTGAGCTTGGCAACAGGAGGTGTTAATTTGATCACAGGGCACAGCACTGTCCCTCAGGAAGTTAAATCACTGAAAAACAACTGTCTTTATCACTCCAGTGATTTACAGAACAGACGTATACATCATCAAGTGAAATACTTTCTTCTTGGCAATACAGAAATGTGTAGAAGATGTCAGCTACTACCAAAAGACCAAAAGCAGGTTTTTTTCCTAGCAGAACTGCAACACCCTAAGTAATACCAATAAATCCTGGTTTATGTCAGCCTTTAAAATTTGGTTTAATTGAAAGAAACTGCCAAGGGAAAAGAAAAAAAAAATTAAAAAATCTTCTAACCTTACTCAGACAATCAAGAAACTGACAGAAACTTGTACAGGAGTGCAAAGAAGAACTGCATATTATGTCCCAAAAAGCAAGTGCACTCTGGGCTGTGATCTGGCCTGAAAGAGCCTCACACACGCCTTTGTTTCCCCGCAGAGTGAGCTCATTCCCATAGAGGTTCCTCCTTTGCACAGAAAGCAAACTTAGAGCTGAAATATAACAAAGCCCCATAGTTTTCTGAGGCTAAAAGCCCGTAATGCTCGTGGAAAGACAGACGGTTAGATTGCAAACTATGAAACGCTAATAATTAGTTGATAAATCTCAACAGAGTCCAGAAGTAAAGCCAGAATAAACCAAAACTGTCAGTTCTCACATATCGAATTTCCTGTTTTGTTATTCAAATATTTGTAATCTACTCAAAATATACTTATTTCATGTAGCATACAGGGATTCAAATGAAATTGACAGTATAGGGAGAAAACTTCTCAGATTTACTGTCATCTAATGTGTTTCCATTGCTGCCAGCAGTTACAAAGCTTAACCTAACTTACACAAAGCTGTAACACAACACACTTCCTTGCTTTCAAAAGTGCAGAAAATCTCTTACCTTGCAATATTCCCAGACCAAAGCACTTCTCTACCTTGTTGCCCATGAAGAATTCCAGCAAAGGGGCTTAGATTTATTTTGCAGGTTGATACCTTCATTAGGCTACCATCCAACACCCCCCTAAATAAAACAGCTTGTAACTTGACTATCTAGGAACAGACTTGGAAAAAAAAGTTGGAGCAGAGTTGTTTTCCAACAGAGCCCTCACCATTCAGCAGCTCTGAAAGACACTGGAAAGTAAAGCCTAGCTGGAAGGTGATCATCAGAAACTTCCCCTAGAAAGAAATCTGATCCCTCAACAAAATTAACCTCTGAAGTGCTGAAAAAGGGAGAGGTCAAGGCTTTCTGCTGGGACTAGGTCATCTGTGGAAAGCTGTAACCTGATGGCAGTAAAGCCAGCAGACTGGGTGCCTCCAAATCACATACCATATCACATGCAGTAAAAGCTCATGTCAGCAACCCTGTACTTGAAGGTACTCAATGACAGCATTTGATCTCAGCTAAAAGACTACAATCTCTAAAAGCGTTATTCCCTACTCTGCTTTCACAGAGGGATTCAACAATGTGACTGTGGCTGAAACAACTATAGTTTTAAGAGAATATAGCAGGAGACATACCTCAGATCTTTTAACGTAAAATACTTGGAATACCTGTAAAACACAAGTTTGAATTTTTTTTTTCTTTTTGGGTAGCAAAACATTTTCAATACAAATAGTACTGAAAATACCAATTCATCCACTGATATCCCCATTAGAAACTCTATGAAACTGGGACAAGATATGTAAAGATTTACCCAAGAAGGGATTAAACACACTACTCCATATTTACAGTTGTAAAGGGGTTTATTACTTCCCTTTATTTAAAGTAGAATAGAAATAGGTTTTTACATATATTTGGTTGATAACAGCTTTGAATGCTAACCCCTGTAAATTTTCATTTTAGCCTAATATAAATTCTTTTTCACAGGATTCATCTCAGATCTCTGCATTCTGCAGTACAAATAGTTTTTTTTTATTCTAATATGGTAAATTACACCAGCTTTATTTACTGTGGGTAGCAATATGCAGAGGCACTAATTACCCTTATGCTAGATGCTGCACAAACACAACCTGTAAGCATAAGAAAAGCCATAAGACAGCGGGAAATGGAAAGCTGGTCAGTTACAGCCCAAGTGGACTCATTGCTCATGGAGTCTTCTGTGAGCTAATGGGGCACAGAGAAGAAAACAAGAAAGAGAAATACTAGAAATATAAGAGGAATGGCAATAGTAACATAGGTGATGGAAAACATAGTGGTGTTGGATAGCCATGACTGGGCATGGAAGACAGAACTAGAGCTTGGAGTAGAAGACTATTTCAAGAGGTCAGGGAGCCCACAGATGGATGAAGAACCAAGGGACTGCTTCAAGGTCACTGCAAGTAGAACAGCATCAGTAGGAGAAGGGCTGCAAGTAGATTTGTGAAGAGACTGGTGACAAAGTGTTGGAATAGGGAAACTGAGGTTAGGGGTGAGGTCTGGGATGGTGGTCTGAGGTTGAAAAGGGACATCTATCAGATGTAAAGCCATGATGAGGAGGCAAGATGAACTTGACAAAAAGTTAAAAGTCAGGGAACTGGACTGCAAAACAGAACAGAATAGGGTAAAAGATCCGAACTCATGAAATTAAGAGTGTATTACAATAAAATGCACAAAGGATTAAATTCAAGATAGAGCATATTGGTTTTATCATATTTTGATATTTAAATGGGGACACACACAAAACACTGACTCCTACAGTTACTAGCATTGACCAACATGCTGACTTCCAGCCAAATGGGAATCCAGGTGTCCATTCCTTCTATTACAGAAGGAGTTGTTCACTAAACAAGACACACCATTTCTAATCCAATTAGGGTAGATTTCTCTTGTCCAGGCTACTGATGAGGGATGTCACGAAAAGGAAATGAGCCGCCCTTCAGATGTAAGAAGTGAAGAAGACAATACCACACTGTCCTCTTAGCCTCACCTTAAGAAAAAAACATCAATCGTTTGGCCAGAAATCAAACAGACGAGAGGGAAAGAGTAGTCAGGAGTCCACCACACCCATGTATTTACGAACTCTGTTCAGCTTGGGTACCCTATGTTAAATAAAACGCATCTTGTAGCACAACACTGTATTTTAGGCTGAAAGAGTTAAAATGCAAGCATTCAAGGTTATAAAATAAAGACTTTGTGGAGATACTCAGCTGCCAAAACCTTCAAATAAATGAGTCGCAGTCCAAGCTTGCCTTTCTATGCCGGAGTCTATATTTTAGTGGCCATGTTGTTACTATAGCAACAGAGAGGACTGGTAATTTAGAGGCTGGTGGATGTGACACCTTGCAATTTAGAACAATACTAATGATAAGAGTGGCTTGGGAAAAGCATCATTTAACACAAATGTTTGTGTTTTAAAACAAAAAAAAAAAAATGGCTGTTCACTTAATTCTCTTTCTGCAGCTGGACAATTACCTATATTAAGTTAGTCTGGTTGTGAATAGAAGATAGAAACATGACTCTTCTGCTTTTTGGTATGTCTGCACCCTGGAGGACAGTCAAAGCACCCCCTTCACGATGGGTATGTGTATAAATGCAAAGCTGCAGATGTCATTACCTCTGTTGAAAATTAGACAAGAATCACACAGCTTTTTTTGTAATTCATTTTTTAAAATATGTATTATCCATAATGAAGGGGAGGGTAAAGATACTCATGGACCATTACTAATCCTTTCTTGCCTCTAGTGAGTTTTACAGGTTTCCTTTATTTACAAATCCTGTAAACTGCTCCTCATTCATCACTTTAATCACTGAATAGTTACTAGAGATAACTCTCAGATATTACAGATACTTAAAAGATTCACAACTAGAATAACAAAGCTGCTTCTAATCTCAAACATCCTTCCTGTTTTTAGCAAAAGCTCCCTCAAACATGTTTCTTTGTTAACTGCTCACAGAGTTGTATACGAATTTAAGAACTAACCTGTAGCTACTATTTCTGTAGCCAGAAACATTCTAATCCCAAAAATAATCAAATCTGAAATTGTAACCTAGGGGAAAAAATAAAGAATCCGAATTTCCCATCCGTTGAATCACCAGTTCCAAATAAATCCAAAATCACAAAATTAAGGTACAGCATTACTCTCCATATGCCGATCTACAGCCCCATTGTCCTCCACCTTCCTGGCAGCCCTTACAGTACAACTGAGGAGGGATTTTGCAACATAATACCCATAACACTAAATACAGAGGGATATTTCCAGATGAATTTTACATGTAGCAATAATCATAGTTTTATGGGTCAGGAAGTTCAGAAGATTAGTGTGTTATGGCTGCCGTTTATAAAAGCGTTTGTGTTAGAAGTTTCACATAGCAATCGGGTGAGATAAGCTGTGAACAGCTTAACATTAAGTTCTTTTATGGTAGTTAAAGTTGGGGAGAAGTAAAGAGACCCCAGGTATTAATTTACCTAAAGAACAGCTGCTTAGAAAAGGCTGCAAAGTGTCCTAATACTCAGTGTAATAAAATCATTGCACCTCCAATTGCTGGTTCTTTCTCCCCACACTCATGTGCTATTCCCATTAACCTCAGTAAGAATTGTGTTCGCAGTCTGAACTGAGTTAAAACTGTAGGTAACAAAAGAAGACTTATCAAAGAAATGTGTGGTTTGATTCTCATTTGAAAAGGCCCCAAACCATAATTACAGGTTTGCATTCTAGGTTAAAGCGGCACAAATCTTGCTGCATTTCTAACTCTCCCTTCAAGAACACCAAAATGCCTGAAAATTGAGCTTTTACTGCAATACGTTAGTTTCCTTCACATTTTTTCTCATTAGTTGAGATATATCAGTTAGGGGGTTATAAAATGTCTGCATTTGATAAGTGCAATGATTATAAAAGTAACACAAGCAGCATAGATTTTAAAGATGCTTTGCTTCGTAGTTTTTATAAGCTGTTTTAAAATGTGTGGCATGAATTGTCTGCCACATTTCACCCTGGAAGAGACTCTATTACAACTGGGTAAACTTATGCCTCAAAATAATCTCAACAGTAATTTCTTAAGCCTTCTTTTTCTTTGTTTCCTCCTAAAGAACCCTAAGATTATTTAAATAAGGAAAAAATACATTTGTACAAAACATTCTGAACAGACTCAAAGATGCTTTTGAACACAATTCTTTTAGCTTGAGCACATTAAATAAAAATATACTTTTAAAAAGTACTTTTATTGATTAAAATAAATAAAAATAAATAAAAGCAGGAACACAGCAACACTGATACAGCATTACAACTATTAGGGATCATGCTATAGAGCTAAAATTCTAAGTTTCAACCTAAACAATCTATGTTTTGTGTTAAAGTAAATTTAAAAAAAAAAAAAACAACCAACCATACAAGCAAAAAACTTGGACTCATATATAATTCCTGGGAAGGTATTTCTGTTTAAATCCAGAGGAAAACTGGAAGGAACATACACCAACAATAAGAGATATGGTAGAAAATAGTCCCTAGCTGCTATAATCCTGTGAAGTTGTGACTTTTCAGCATGGTTTCAAAGTGAGCTTGAAGGCCAGGAGAGGCAGGTCTGGAAAAATGAGCATCCTTTTTATTTTCTAATTCCCTATATTCTGCTGAATGAAGGAAACACTAAGTTTGCAGACTTGTGAGGGTTACATGCTACAAAATACTCTTCACACTCTTAAACCTCAAGAGTGCAAGTCCTCTCTCCCGCCTCAGAGAGTTCCCTGAAGGCAGACAATTGTATTATGGTGGTACCGTCCAAATTTATTTACACAAGTGAATAAACAAAAAGAACTTCAGGGTGATGTTAAAATTATTAATACAGAAGACAGTGAACAGGAATTACCAGTTTCCACTACTACATAGGTACCTATGCAATGCATAGTAATTGACCAGTCATACATTTAGAGAAAGATGGTGTGCTTTTTCTAGTCCCAAGGTTAAGTCCCTGGCTGCTTCAGCGAACAGCAAAATTTCACTTGAAGAGTGGGGATTTCGGCCCTGAAAAGACAGTGTGTACACAGAAAAGCCTAATATGGAGTAAGATCAATGATTCAGAATACGATTGTATGAATTACTATGAATAGTAATTATTGCATTGATAATGTGGCAGGAAAATAGCATAAGACAGTCTTAGCATCTAACTCCTAGGCATTTCTTTCACCCACCAACCATTCAAGAAAACAACAAGGTTCTTCCAACACATGCCTGACACAGAATAAAAGATTATTTACGTGTGTGTAATATATGATAAAAAGTGGTTTTATAACATTTTATGTTTACTTCAAAGATTGTTTAAAAAAGGCCAGTAGCCTACAAGGAGCACTTCTGTTGACACAAGTGTGAGGCATACTTTTCACTATACACACTTCAAATGAATAAGAACAGCAGAGTGAATAAACACAAACAGCTACTTTCTAGCAGCAGTGGAGAAAGAAAAAGGCAGGCAACTGGAGATAATCCAATAAAAACGGAGGATGCTGAGCAGCCATGCAGTTTGCACACTATTATTCAAGAGGAATTCCAAATGAATGCTGAATCCAGGGGTTACCTTTGGATGATCCAAACATTTGTTTCTAAATTTAAACACATTATGAAGTCTCAAACTCCTTGAGTAAGAAATGCTACCAACATATTTAGTATATACACGTATATGCTCTTGTATGTATGTTTCCTATACTATCTAATTTTTTTTTTCAGATATAGCAAATAATCAAAGCAAACAAAAATAAATCTGACAGGGCAAATAGCTTGTTACTAAGAAAGTAACAGTCTATACAAAATGTGGGAAAAAAAAAAGATCTTAAAATGCAAACAGTTAATGTGGTGAAACACAAGAATAAAATATAATTCCCTGTGTTTTAAATGCAGTTTTCTTTGCATGTTTCTCCAAATGATAAAAAAGTCATGTTCCAAAGAGCCAATCACAGAATTTCACATAAATGCAAATGACCAAGGAGAAAAATTTAATTATTCCAATCTATACTTATGAATAGAATAACAATTTACTTCTAAACATATGAAGTTATAAAAATAGCGCAGCTGGCATGACTGCTTTCTTCTCAGGAATCCTAAAAAATGCTTTGGGATGACTATATGACAGATGTCCCTATATGATTTACAGTTTGTCTTCTAAGCTTTCTAAAATAATGTGTTTGTCAACAAGCAATACAGAAGAGAACAGAAACATTATATGAAAGAAGCTATCCAAATTCATAGCCCAGGAGCAAAGTTCTTTATGGCCAATGAAGTAAAAAAACAGCTCAGAAATAGATACATTTGAATTACAGGTTCTGTTTCAGCCAGCAGGACCAGGGGACTACATCAGAAGATGCATTCAGGCCCAAGAAGAATATGCCAAGCGTGATGTCTTGAGAAGCACACTTGGATACTTCTGGTTGGAGAAGTGGCTCTCTAAGTAGCTGTAATATGGTTTTTAGAAGTCCTGTAAAACTTGATTTACTTTCCCTCCCATACACCCTCCACAAAATACTAAAACCACTACTGCTTAATCAATAGCAGTCATTAACCATCTCATGGCATCCACTGTAAAACCACTGATATCAAGTATACGTATATTAAGCAAATCCAGTTCATTCAATAGGCTTTGCCCATCTTAATTGCTTTGGCCTCCCCCTAATTAGACATAACTCCACATTTACAGTTGTTCATTGTTGCTATGGCTGTTAAAAAACTAATGCATCCCACTAGAAAAGTAGACTCATTTATCCTAACTGAAACAAAACTATTAAATCAAACTAGCATCATTTTAGCTTGACCGTTAGTGTTTGCAAATCCTCTGTATTACTAAGGGTACAAATATCCAAAGCACATAAACACTTCAACTGAGTAATGAGCAAAAAAACAAAGATGCAAACTCTTAACTTCAACACAAATTAATTTTCTTTTCTTTGGAGAGTTCATTTGCATTTTTCAGCCATACAACACAACAATGTTCCAAAGATTGTAGCTGGGCCAAAAGACATGCCTCTTTCTCAGATTACCTTGCAAAATCTTTCCACCCTTTTTTGAATGCGCTTTCCCATGTGAATTGCTTTTTTCTTACTCTTATTGGTACTATCTGCCAAACAGACTAACTTGCCATTTCCAAATTCACACCAGATTATTAATGCAATGTAGAATTTCAGATATTTCTCCTCCCTGCCACTGTTACCTATGCCTGGTTAAGAAAAAAGCACAATGTTTTCTTTATATTTATAATCATTTCAACACAAAAGGTAAATGAATCATACCTCTCACCTACAAGACAGCAGCTTTAACTATTGCCTACTTTTAAATCAAAGCCTTTTCTAGCTCTATATTTTATGGTTTTGTGAATAATACCAGCAACTTATGGCTCAGTACTTTTGCTCATTTGGAGACAGAATTTCTTAATTAAGCAGTAAGAAAACCCCAAGCTTGTCAGATAAAACACTGACTTTAAACTAATATTCACAAATTGCAGCTGATGAGCAGTATCCCCTCCATGAAACTCCATAATTATCTCAAACACCTGTGGCTATCACAACTCGCCCATGTGAACTAGTGACCTTCACTAAGCCCTAATAAAATCGTAGCTGTAGATAACCTGAGAAGGCTAATGGTCCTACAGATTACAGTATTGCAGCATGCATTTCAGGTGGCTAACATATCAATTTTATGGGAGCCTGACTGGAGGAAATTTCGGCTGGTAGACTTGCTCATATCAAAAGGTCAACATTTTAGCTGCAGCATCAGTAAATCAAAAGCTTGTTTTCCATTGCTCAAAAATTGTTGACTTAGAGGGAAAACACTCTTCTCCTTGCAAACATAGAAAGTCTCCAAGGGTGAAATGAAAGGGTTCTACTTTTATTCCACCAGAAGGACAAGAGGATGGTTGACATATTCTTTAGACTTTGCAGTGTATCAGTTGGCTTTCATGTGGTTGCCTGTACTCCTGCATAACACCACCTCTGCTACCTACATCTCTGTCCTTTCACAGATGCTCAGCAGGAACTACCTCAGCATAATGGCAGTGACCATCAGCCTAGTGGTGAGGGACATAAGGTTTCCTCCCTGCAAGGTACTTGGAGCAAATATCATAACTAGTACACCACTGAGCAAATTCAGCTCATCATTTCCATGCCAGTGATGAAGCTGATTGCAGACACAGTGAGCTACTGCAATTGCAGTACAGAGGAGTGTGATACTTGAGAAGCACAGAATCTGCAAAAGGAACAGCAAAGTTTAATGGGTGTGTAACCAGGCTGGTGTAGCAACCCTTCCTTCAGATCCTACCCGAGTGGTCAGCTGCAGCGGTGACAGCATGCTGTAAGGACTGCACACAAGAGTCAGTGTGCAAACTGCACGCAGCTCCATCCAAGCTTCTGCAGATGGTCAACTGCAGCTGGGGGCCTCTCCCCCTCACTGCAGAACAGCTCTGGCTGGTGCTGCCAGGCTTTAAAAAAGGAGCTTTTTTTTTCCTCACCAGCTTTCCCAGTTACTTGAGAGAGTAACACCTCTTCCTTCAAAATTACTAAACCCATTGATTTTTCCCTGGACAAGTAAGTCCTTTTTAACCGCTATAGGTACTATGATAACTATAAAACACATAGAGTGAGCTGCAATGGGATGTGGAAACACCAATGGCACTAACAGCTGACTATTGACGTGGCAGCTATTCATTTAACAGCTATTTTCTTTTGAATGTGAACAAATGATTCAAAACATCTGGGCCTTATAGGGCTCAGATTATCTGATACCCGATATTGTTATCTGATACTGAAAAATTAATCTGGTAATAACTTGTAAATTATATTCTTACAGTTTCCTAGCAGGTAAATATTTCTTTTATATACCTCACAAACTACATTAAATGTTTAGTCTAGAATGCCAGAAAACAGCTCTGAGAACTTTTCCCAAGATAATATGGGTTTGGGGCTTTTTTTTTTGTTTTATTTCACTATAATAAGCTGCAAGCAGCGCTCAGTGGTATCAAAATACTATCAGAAAAAAAAATCAATACTGCTATAAATACAGAAGACATAACTACACAGTGCTATGAAATATGACACAGAGATTCCTGAACTGGTGCCATGTTATGCTTTACAGATACACATCCGAAGATACTAAAGTGGGTCTGGATGCAAGGCAGATTCATCAGAACACTCAACCTCAACTGCCTCACTGCATTATATAAGGCCTCATTTATTTCAACCACCAGGCACTCTCAATATACTGGCCGGTTTCTACTCATCTTATTTAAGTCAGTAGGTCAGGAGGACAAGTGGGAACTTTCAATTAGACATGATGAAATGAGAAATGTTAGGCATACAGAAGATGTGTGGGAAAGGAGGGATGAGAAGAAAACCATGTGGAGCTGCCCTTCAGACACAGCTCACCAGGAGTCCTATCATGGAATTGTCAGAGTTGGAAGGGACCTCTAGAGATCATCTAGTCCAACTTCCCTGCTAAAGCAGGATTACCTAGAGCACATTACTCAGGATGGCATCCAGGCAGGTCTTGAAGGTCTTCCCAACACAACAGAAGTGGTGCAAAGCACCGATCTATGGTAAACATGGTTCTGATTCATGTGTTCAAAGATTTTTCAAGGAGTAATTCTGCTCACACTATTCTACGCCTCCACAGAGCCACGTCTCACCTGTCCTCTCCCAGGTGGCATAAAGTCAGCATCAAACTCCTAAACTTTGTGCTCTTGTACAAAAGCAACATACACAACCATGCACCCAGCAATTACCCAACACGGGGTTAATTATTAGTATGCATCACTGTATTATCATGCATTCATGCACCCTTTTGTTTCATTTTATTATCATTATAATCAGATGCAAGGACAGATGTTGTCAGTGCCAGAGGTGACACGACTCCTGGTCTTCTTCCAGGACCGTCGCTGTTGTGTGTGGTTATCACCGGGGCGTACCTAGCTCGGTATGATGCTGCTCATTCTATCATCTGCTTATTTGCACTTGAAAACTTTGCAATATTCATTAACGCAATGCATCATTTTACGAAAGAAAACGCTACGGACAGACCCTAAAATGTGCATTACTGGCTATGTGCACAGGGCGATTAGCATGCATATGATCTGTATGCAAATCATGTTAATGAAAATAGTGACTATTAGCATAACAAGTGCTTATTATTTATTGAGATGCAACTCAGGCAGGCATCCTGCTGGGGTATAACATCCTTCCTTTAAACAGCACCATCTTTTCTTTCTTCGTTTACGCATTCCTCTCTCCTCTGGATGATTAAGAGCACAGAAAACAGGGAGACTCCCTTCTGTGCCTTTGTTTAAAGGGGGAAATCTTGTGTGTTTAATTGCCCTCAAGCATCTGATCTAGTTCAAAGCTCAGCGGAGCCGCTCCTATGGTGCGACATTCCCTTCCCGCC
This sequence comes from Pedionomus torquatus, assembly GCA_013398155.1. Lineage (NCBI taxonomy): Eukaryota > Metazoa > Chordata > Aves > Charadriiformes > Pedionomidae > Pedionomus > Pedionomus torquatus. Next base: position 85,185 of record VZRU01004753.1, read on the forward strand.
CCCGTCATCACTGAACTGCAGGCTGTTTAAATGATCCGTTAATATATGCGACTTCACCTACATAATCTCTCTCTAATTCTTAACTGATAACAAGTTAAAAGCATGTTGGGGTGGTGGTGCTTTTTGTGTTTTGTTTTTTAAAAAAGGAATAAAATGGGAATCAAGGGTGAGAAAACAAAAGCTCAACCGTGCAAACTCATAAACTTTTTTAATACCATGTCAACCTTCTATCGTACTTCAGATGAATTTGACTTTTTAATCATTCCAGTCATGAAATGTAACAGAAAAGCACAATTTTCCTTTTTTTCTTTTTTTTTTTNGGATCAGTTCAGTTAGCCCTATCTGCTGAGAGGTCTGTATCACCCATGCCGGCACTGTTTCCTCCCTCCACTCCCTTCCCTGCAGAAATCCTGAGGCCCCGGGGTCTCTGTAGGACTCTTTAACCTTTCCTAGCATTTCCATAACAGCAAAATCTTGCAAAACTCCTCCTTGCCCAGTAATTCCGTCCCCAGCCCTGCTGGGTCTTACACCGCATGTTTGTTTTCTCTGAGGCTACACCCTTTGCTTCAGAGATGGCTGTGTTACAGTAATGAAATAATTAGCAGGGGGAATGATTTCAAGTATTTATCGTTTCGCCAAAATTGAGCTGTTTAGCCCAAAGTTTTCCAAGCTGCATGCCAACCTAAGGATGGACTATGGTCTCAGCTATAAACAGCACAACAATTCCTGACTATCATTAGAAAATACACATTTTACTATTAAGTTGTATTGATCTTCCCTGAAAAGCCTTGACTCACAATATAAATTTTTTTCTATGGAAAAAAAAATAATTTTTTTTCTCTGGGCCCTGGAGAATGAGTACAGTAAGTCAAGAACAGAAGCTGAGACTGTGTGTGGAGAACAAGTGGAAAAAAAGAAAAGGGAACACAAATTTAGATGGAAGCCCTGAAATTGGAAGGCTGGGACCTGCTGCACAAAAGCTACGGAACTGGGACAAGAAGCCTCGGGTGGGGCTGGAGAAGGAAAAAATAGGTGTGGGACAATTTGGAAAAGGAATATCAGAACTGAAATTGTTGCATTTTGATATATCCTTTCATGATGGGATTTTTTTTTTCTTGTTTTCTTTTTATGATTCCTATTTGACTGCAGGAGACAGATGGATCTGCTGCAGAGGTGGATCACTGCTCTACTAGGAGGGCTATTACTTGGGGAACCCTTGCCAACTATCACAGCAGGGGACCTATGCACAGCCTCAATTTTCTCTTAATATTTTTTTATATGCAATGCACATGTAGGCCCACATTGTTCCCAACCACTCGTTCTTTCTTTGAGATCCTGAGAACTTTGTAGGCCTACCTTTGAACCAAACACAACACCTTTACATCACAGTGGTGACACAGAAGCAGCTCAGGAGCAGTAACTGGAATCCGGGCAGAAATTTCTCTCTTTAAAAAGAGGTTTAAAGGCACTGCACTCTCACCCCCTCTACTTTAGCAAGTAAGATAAAACTCTCAAAATGCCAGTTCTGCTGCTGCTACAGCCATGTTTTAGAGATGGTTTGGAATTTTTTGATTAAATACAATTAAATATCCTGTTGTTTTATAAAAAAATGTAACTCTTCACAATGCTAAGAAGACTCCCTTGGACCCTTTGTTAATTTAAATCATTAAATCATCCAGGGGGGATGTGGGAGTTCAAAGATTTGAACCTTAATTCTTTCCATCCCACTTCCGTGACCTGATAGTTCCATAATAGCCAAGAGTCCAGTTAACACCTTTCAGTATCTTGTGTTGATATGATTTCCAGCAAACAATTTGGCAGGAAAAACAGAGAGAAATATTCTTAAAGAAACAACCCAAAAAGAGGAGGCCAGAGCTGAGATTCTGGCACAGTAGAGACTTCAACTTCACTTTTTACATTAGAACCTTAATCACTGCATCACTACTCTCTAAAGGAAAAATAAGAACAAACCCCAAATCCTTGTTTTCTGTTTTATCCCAGTGCAATAATGAAATTAAAATAATTTCTGCCTCTCATCTCTCTGTCATTTCTATATTGTCAGAATGTAGTCATCTTGTTAAGACTGAGCTGTGAAACAATGTCTCACTTTGCTACCAGAGACTTAGCATAAATTAGTACTGATAAAGACAGCTCCAGTTCAGTGAATTCCTCTCTAGAATTGAGGAGTGGTCATTTGGTATCTTTGTTTAGGGACTTTAATGAAGTGAACTGCACAAGGGATAATAATCAATAATAATATGAAAGAATAAAAATCAATACATGTACCCTCCCAAAAAAAGAAGAAAAACACGCTCCCGTTATTGAGTGGATTAATGTAAGCATTCATATTTTGCATCGTTAGCAGGCACACATAACAAACTATGAGGAAATTCCTTGCCTTCAATATTAATAATGAAATAAACAAAGATTCATCTGGAAAACCCCTCTTTGCTTATTCACACCACCTTCCCTCTAAGGTGTGATTGATGCTGTGGCTCGTACAGGTTTTAAAGACCCAAAGGACAGACTTCCCAGAGACTAGCCTACAAGTCAGTAAATGTCAGAGTGGTTTTCCTTATAATTACTATATGTTTTCCTTCTCTCTGATGAATCCGCTGTACTTCAGTTAGAGCTACAATTCTGAAAATGTCCAAAGAAAGCTTTGTTCTCCTCCCGCTATCCCACCCAGCCTTGCTTAGCCAAGTCCTAATTTACCTTTGGCTCTCTTTTTTTTTTTTTTTTTCTTTCTAAAATAATCCCTTGTTCCTAAATGATTTGATAACATATATACTGCCATGATAAACTTAATTGCATCACCATGTATTGCAAGCTTCCTCATTCTAACTGTGTTAAAATGTAAAAGTGAAATCAGAGACTTATGTGATCAAATAAGAGGAGAATATATCTGAAGTGGGGAGTGACTTTAAGATTCAAAGACGTGTTATGGACAAAGCTGGGTTTCAGTGATTCATTGAGGACAAAAATAGCTGTGATGATAAAAGCCCACCATTGAAAGCACAATGCACTGCTTGGAAAGAGATAAATGGCTTCAAAATAAACCAATTTGGTAGCATAGAGGGGATGATGTAGGAAAGGTAAAACAACTGGGTCAACTATGACTGGAAATGTGGTGGTGGATAGAAGGGAAAACATATGGTATGACTCACAGGAAGGAATGATTATTTTATCAGTCACATGTTTAGCTCATTACAGCTAAAGTAAGGTCAGCCCATGAAAACACAGAGAGACAGAAGCAGAATGTTACTAAAATTGAGAACGAGTCAGGAGCTATTGCAGAAGGGGACCTAAACTCCACATAAAGCCACAGTGTGGAAGACATCTATGATTCTACCCTCTGGATGTTGTTGCTAGAGGTGAAACCATGACCATGCTTTGACCAAAAGCAATGACAAGCAACTTCATATTGCCATATTGCATATATGCTTTTCATCTATATTAGCCAAAAAAAAAAAAAAAAATTAAAAAAAATAGTGGTTATTGTTAGAAGCCAACAAAGAATTTCAATAGAAATAAGAGCACAGAACTCGCATTTTACCTTCAGTTTGAAATCATAATCCTCAGATTTCAGAAAACTTGTGTCTTTTGCATGCACATTTAAGACATGCATATATATAACTTGTAGATTTATTGCCACCACCTGATACATCTCAGGAGTCCCTTGGTTCAGAAATTCTCTCAAAGCACAGATGGATAAATTCTCTATCTACGAGTAGATAGATAATACAAATAGTCCCCAAATACAGATTAAGTGGAGTATACAGCTTCCCTGCATGAATATAACCTCTGTGAACTTCAGCTGGAACAAGATACTTATATCTCTTTCCCAGAGGCTCATGTTGGTGATTTTTCCTTCTCTATTTCCCTCTCCTCTCTTTCCACAGAGATATACAGTTGTCTATGAATACATGCTAGCTATTTCTTGATAATATTCCTTTCTTCCCTTCTGCATTCAAAACAGTTCTAGTTTTGCAAATGTAACATTATGTTTCAGACATCTCTGAAAATGAAACTGAAGTCTTTGCATAAAAACGCAAATGAAACATAAAACTATGCATGCACGTATCAGATAGTATCAAATAACATCAATAATTTCAAAGAGATGTTTAAGGCATTAAGTCATGTTATGAAAAGCATTTCTAGCTGCAAGTTTCATAACAAGAATAAATCAATCTTGACTATGAACATGAAAGAGGGAATAAAACCTTTTTGAACACTCAAGGTGGTTTGCTCATTTCCCCCAAACCAAAACGAATGAATTAGTTGATATATATGAAAATTAACTTAAACTAACAACATAATCAGAGAAGATAAACTTTAAAGTTAGATTAAAAAGATAAAAATATTACTTGGGGCTGATGAGAGCACATAGTAACTCCACGGTAGCTGCTGAGCTGAGCCTTTTGTCAGTTAAGAAATAACAACAACAAAAAAATCATATAGTTAAAAAGAGCATACCTCAGCCCTTGGACTTTGCTCAGGCACTAATCAGACTTCCAATGTTTAGTGCTGATCCTCTGGCTACTTATTGACCACATATACCTGGACACACACAAACATCGCCTCTAGCAATGTGATAGTTACTGAGGCACCCTCTGCACACAGGTTTTGAACTGTTCCAATGCCACTTATGTCAAATTAATTAGTCTCAAATTGCAGCAGTGTTAATAAATTAGATGTTTTATTTTTAGTGAGAATATAAAAAGCTGTTACTGATAAAAACAAGTCATGCACATTCTTGTAATACTACTGTAACAGCATAATGTAGCTCCAAGTATTTCCACTGTAGAGTATGCAATTATTTACCCTGGCCAAATGTATATTTAACTGTATATACTTAAGCAACATACAACTATCATGTGAAATCCTTAATGCTTGTTTATATTATAGCAGAGCGTTTTCAAGTGCCATGCAGTGTCGTTAACACTGGGCTGTTTAAGCCTGAGGATGTTGGGGCTCATGTCAGAAAGATCAGGAGCAAAGTGATCACTTGTTCTGTGCAATCTCAACTTCATTGTGAATCCTATTAGCTGTCATAAAAAGGTCATAAAGTCACCTTATCGTACTGCTGGAAAATCCCTATACCACGAGGAAGCTGAGGAATGGAGAAGAGCAGAGTAGGACTTACAGATAAGAGGGGTACTGACCCCCAATATGGAATAGCTTGTTGGCCACCAAGGAAGTTACTATGACACCAAGGAGCAGCCTGATATAAACGCAGTAGCTCCAAGAATCCAGGGGCAGCAAAAATATAATTATGCACTTTTGTTCCTGCCACTCCCCCTCATCACTCACTCCTAGTGCAGAATACAGCACAGCTGCTCCCCTGAGCTGGAACGTTCTTCCAAGGGGGACAAACTTTCATTCTACATGGGCCATATACCCCGATTTCTGCATTTCTGTGGGCCCTCCAGCTTTCAGGACTCACTCTGTACCTGTGGAATGGCAAATGCTATGTAGACATACAAACAAGACATTCCCTTCTTTTTGAGAACCCAGGTACAGTTGGTAGACAAAGGCTGTGAGAGGAGGGAAGAGAGTTCTCCTCTTTCTGAAGCGCCATGGAAATACAGACTGAACCTTCATTTTATCTGAATCTATCTTCTGCCTCCATGAGTACCAGGTCAGGGACACTTTTGTTTCTTTTGACATCAGTCGTCCCAAAAGCATCCCCCTTGCTTCAACACCTTCTCAACACAGGAGTTGCCATTAAGGACAGCTGAAGGAGGTGACTGCTTCCGAAATAAGCAGCATTTAAAATTTGACCTGAAAGTTGTGGATACCTTACAGCTTTCTCCTGCTACGCTGCAGATGTGGATGTGTATTGGATATACAGGGCTATGAGTACCGTCCAAATTCAAACATATTATAGTTTGCTGCCTAAATTAGGAGTCTCATTTCCCTGTATAGGCAATGAATCCTTCAAAGCATCTGGATATCCTGAATTCCTTGGGGGCTTCTCAGTGATGATCTAGAGGGTGTCCCCTCACCCCATCTGCAGTACCATGTTTGAAAGCTCTTCACTGGAGGGGGCAGCACTGGGAATAAATGACGGAATATTCAATAAATATCATCAATAGAAAGAAAAAGAAATAAAATGCCCCAGCAAATCTCAGGAGAGCACGCAGAAAGACATGCACATCTCACATTTGGACTCAGAATTTTGAGATTATTTTCCAAACAATACAAGAAACATTCAGCCATGAAAGCTTAGATTCAGGCTATTAACATTAATATTTTTAGTAACATGTAAGATAATACTAATAGAATATTATTGTAAACAATCACAAGAGAATACAAAGTTGTAGAACAGAAGCAATGAAAACTAATTAAAAATTCTAATGAAATGTACAATTATGCAACTCCAAAGCCCCGGCAAACTATCTTAGAAGGGCAGACAAATAATAAAGGGAGAGATCGAGGTTTTCTAGTAATGAGTCATTTACAAAAGCACACAATATTTGAAAAAACATCTGTGTTGAAATTTGCTTTACAGCCACAATGAGCTTCCACGCTCGTCAAACAGCCCAAAACTTGGATTCTTCTTTTAGAGTCTGACAGCTGTCTGCTATTAGTTTTATCTATTCAATCTCCAAATCCCAAACTCAGAGGTTACTGGTGTAGGTCAGTTGTGAGACTATGTTGACTCTCTTGCCATTCGACATGGAAAACCAAATAACAAAGTCTGCACTATGTCAGCAAGCATTTCACATTCTTCGGTTTGTCATGCAAAGCACAAAGACCCTGATACAGTTCAAAATGGTCTTTGTATCTACAATCTTGTTTACCCTTGGAATACAAGCTTAATTTCCCACATGCCTAAAGTGTTTTAAAAGCCACTTCATACAACAGAAAAGACAGTGCTAATCTCTGGCAATGGAACCAGAAATATTGAGGGTTTCATAAGAGCCTCGGAATCAGTAGTTAGATCAACTTTATACTTATATACATTAAGTGGGTGTATATGAAAGGAAATGTCACTTCAGGAAAATCTAGTTCTCGTGGTGTAAGATCATGATTTTTGCCATCCCAAGATGCATATTATTCAACTGCTTAAATGAGGCAGATTTTCCTATTTGTACAGAATCAGTATCTACAATTCTGAAAAAGACAAGGTCGTTTCACCTGGACACATGCAGCAGTGCAGCCCTCTAGGGGAAGCAGCAATCTATCCACAGTGGAATACATGGGAAAAAGAAACCCCACACTTAGCCATGATGAGTTGCCAGCTTTCATGAGCTTTGTAGCGATCTTCAACTCTTGACTTAAGCATTTTTATTAGATGCTAGAGCAGAGGTGGAAATAGCCACTCACATACAAAGGAATGCAGAATGAAAATCACAGCAACAAAAGCAAGGGGCATGACATGAGGAAAAAAAGTTTTAACGAGAAATGCAGTTTCTAAAGCCTAAATCCAGCCTGTGTCTTCAGCATTTGCATCTAAGCAAAAAAGCAATTACGAAGGAGGAGTTTAAAACTATCTTGACAGTCAAGCATACAAAGATGGCCTAATCTACTAATTTTGGAGGGAACAATTTACAATTGTGAGGTGTGCTGTTGGTTGGTTTGTTGGTTTGTTTTTAATGTCAAGTGGTAGAGCTCTACCTCTTCATGGGAAGAAAGTTCTTGAAAAAGGTCAAGACCTGCTCTCAGGTGCCTTGTCAGCCTGTGGGGCTACTAAAATGGGTACTAGATAAAAGAGAAGAACGAGATAATTCTTAGCTTCTTGGATGCACATAGGTCCTAACTGCAGTAAAATCTGATTGGATTTGTTTTGGTTTGTTTTTGTTTTCGTTTTCCATGGACACATGGAAAAGGAACTCTCATAGGAAAACAAATTGTATTTTTATCAAAAGTCAGTTAAAGAATAAGTACAAAACTGCTTTAGCACCAAACACCCCCCATCAATCATATATCCACTATTGCTACATGACATGATAACCTACAGCCTGAATAGAAATTCCTAATTCAACCTCTGCTGAAAAATTATCTAAATCTCCTCAAAACTCCTTCTAGTCTTCAAACAGATCCCAACCTTGCTCAGTTGATCATTGTAAGCAAACTCTTTGCTAATAATCATGCAATGGCTAAAACCAGACCAAGCTGGAGAAACAAACAAATCTGTCCATTCCGTAGTGCCTCTCTAAACAGAATTGACACAGTCACCAAAGCCTACAGAAGAACTTCCCAGGATGTAGTATACTACACGTAATGTACCACTTGTATCCTCAAAAGTATCTATGTGGAAAAAAGAAAACAAAACACCACAAACCCAGTATTACTATGCCCACTGAATGAATTCACATGCAAGCCACAAAGATGAGAAGAACCTGGTTACCCAAGGACCCAAGGAGAGCAATTCTCACACAGCCACTTAATCTCTGACCTCTTCCTTCTGATTTTCAAGGGAGTTCTACAAAGCATCTTCAAAGAATAAACAAGGGTATTAAAATAATAACTCTGGTGGATATTAAAAACCATAGATTCAACAAAGACAGCCTGTACAGCATGTAATAATTTGCTCCCTCTCCCCAGTTAACCTCTCCATGTTACACAGGTGATAAATCATCCATCTCTGGTTTTTTTTTTTTTGCAGCGCACAAGCATTGTATCATGCTTTTCCTTGCTAAATCTTTCTTTGGTTCATAGAAATTGTCTCTCTTAAAGTAGCCTAAACTACTTGTACATCCAGGTAAATTTAGAGCAACCGTTCTTCAATTTGTATTTAGTAAAGAAAATGTTTCATGTTTCTGTTTTAGACCTGAAGAAAAGGTTATGGTGCCCAGAAATTTTGTGATCTTTACCCCACTGAAACAGATTTGCCAAAAAACATTGCTTCCTTTGACTAACCTTGCCTTGTTTGAAAGTAGAATGTCTTTTTTTCCTTTTGGTACTGCTAATTTCAGCCCTCAGGTAAAGCTACTATACCTTTGCTTTCAACTACTATTTGCTGCTTAACTTCACAATTACTTTATGTAACCTAAAACCACTCTGAATTACAGCTTGTAAAAAGATTCCTTGGAATATAAAAGTGTATGGTATTGTGATTCTAATCAGCAGATCCCAAGGCCATAAACTTCAAAGAATCTTTGCAATGTGAATTTCCCTATTTCTGCGAGTCAGTTTTCAAGATAAATGTGGGATTCTTCAAAGACACAGAGATAGGTATCTATAGGTAGGTACCAAGGTACAATCTGCACATTTAGAAGCAGCAGTATTTATTTGAACTTAGTGATAAAATCCAAATAGATGGTCAAGCAGTGCAGACGATCTGTTAGACATGAATAATCTTACCAGTCCCATGACTTTGCTATTAAGCAACTATACATGGGCATATATTTACAAATTGCAGTAACTCACAGCACCGATACAGTAAGCAATGAATGCTCGGGTTTTGGCACTTACTTTTGGGTCTATTTTACCTTAAAACAATTTAGAGACTCTATATATAGGATTCTTACATAGGGGGGTTCCATTGTCCTAGCAAAGAAAAAAAAAAGGGCTGAATTTATAAATTATTTTAATCCTAACAGTGGAATGCAAGTATAATTGCCAAGGCTTTCTGGAAGTGAAAGAACTGTGAACTGACGACATGAAGTCTTCCTGGTAGAGTGGTAACACCTTGGCAGCATCTTTCTTAGCGGATGATCTCCTGAGATCTACAGATGTCTTCAATGGATATAGTTATTCTTTCTCCTGACAGAAAGGACAACCTCCCTCCACAAACCTATTCACACAAAATACTGGATGAATCTCCCTACAAGTTCATTTATTGTGAAACTCCACAAACACTTATGTCAACACCCCTGAGGGAGCGTTGCTGGAGATGGAGATGCTGTGAGGGAAGGAGATGATGGGAATTCCATTGCCATTACGATGCAGGAATATCTATTTCTATGTATTTTTACAACAGTTGGGTCCACCTGAAGTTTAAGATATAATATGGTCATATTTTAACATTTTAAGATAAAGGCTATCCAGTTTATATCTATGCTTCTATTGCAGACATATTTTCTCTGGTTTTACTAATTTCTTATACATCATGGCGCCACTGCTAGAGTAGCAAAACTACAGTAAAGATGAAATGATTAGTAATGGGGTAGTATTGCTAATGGATATTCTTTGTGAATGGAGTACTTAACTCCTCATCTGCAAAGCCAGGACTTGCAGACACCTTCATTTCATTTTAGCTGCACTGTCTCAGTTAAGAGCCAAAACTGAAAACACATACTTAGGACTTAAAGCTGCCTTAAAGCTGTTATAAAACTTTATAATTAATATCTTAACAACAAATACCTTTTTTTTTTTCTTTTTCCTTATATTGTAACATTTTTCCATTGTCTACAAAAAAGTAGCACCTAAACAGAAGAAAATTTGATGTAGGTTCTTATGTGGTACCCATCAGCACCATGGCTGTAATTCTGCTTTCAGTGGGATTTGCCTCCTTTCAAAAGCAGTGATATCTCCTCTCCCCACTCTTCAAAACAGGCCAATATCGCCCCCAACTTGATGACTTGCTTCAACTTGCTATTCAGCTCTTCTGAAGTGTGATCCAAGTTCCCATGGTCATGAAGGCTGTCCAACAAACTCCCTCCAGCACTGAACACTAACCCACCTTTATAGTAATCTCAAGACTGTAACAGGATGCAAGAAATTAAATTGCAGTTAGTGAATTTAAACATACTCCAGTCAAATGGTTTTACTCTACGAATAAATGTGAAGTGTTCTCTGCTGCTTGAGTCAAGAGACATATAGATAACTTTGATTTGTTTTTATAAAATGCAGAATAACAGCAAAATACTGCTTCTCAGCTATTTTGTAAAGCCAGAAGTCTTACCATTTGTAGAAATTCCTATGATTCATAAATCTGTGCTCAATGACATGCTTATTAATATTGATATATCCATTCTCTGCATGGAATGTCCTCTGACTTTCTGCTCAGTTTCTACTTCACTTCCAATTCTTGCTTCCTGTCCATATCCTCTCTTAGTTTCTCATTCTTGCCTGGAATATCCAAAAATATTGCCAACAGCAGGAAATGTTACTGAAATGCTACTGACTGCCAGGATCCAATTTCAGTTGCAAGTCCTTCTGAGAGTTAAATTGGGAACGGTCTTGTTTTAACTGCAGAGTGGCAAGAGTGTCCCAAGACTGTCATTGTAGTCATTGTAGATCTGAACCATGATAGAGAAACACTCTTAGAGCAGTGTGATCTGGGTCATGCTCAAGACCTAGGCTGTGTTTTACCTACAGTCCACCAATGCTGTTGGACTTATCAAGACAACGTAATCTGCTATCTGATGAGACAGGTTCTTACAGTCTGAAGCGGGCAAGACCTTTTTATGCCTTATACTCTTATGCAAAGACACATAATTCATGCAACCACAAATTATATTGTAAGTGAAACAATCCCAAGTCAATCATGCTTGGCAGTAGTTATTCAAGCATTTCATCACTGAGGATTTTTAAAGACGTCATATAGACATTTCCCTAATAACAGCATTAAAGTAACTCTTCACAAGCTCACATTCATTAATACAGTCTCCTGTCCTATTACAAGGATATGGTAAATCAGCACAGGTCTCAATTATGTTATTTAAATAATAAGTTATACAAGTAAGCAATTACAGAAAGATTTACTCAAATCTAAGTTTCAAATTTCTTCCCTCTTGTTTATACATATTCATAAACAGAAGTTACATATGTGAAAGCAAGGGCAGAATTAAATCTCAGATCAAGCAGCTGTGCCTGACAATGTGAAATCAACTTAAATAACCAGATGGTATGCACAAAGTCCTTATACATAGAAGGGACAAAACCATAGGTGGCTAATTTGCAACCTTTTTTAAAAAAAAAGTCACAAACTAAATAAAAAGGCATTTTTAATGTTTCTTTTCATTAAATATGCCTTTGTTCTACACAAACATAAATTGTCTTGAAGTGAATAAATAAGCTCAGCTGTGTTGTGCAATGATTCCATTAACCTTGCAATCAAGCATTAAATTAAACTGCCTTGTTTGGATTTCCCTGCTGCAGGGGAAAATGTACCTTCTAAGGTCCGTGCTTTATGTTAACAGAGCCAATGAGTAAAAGCTTCACAACTCAACTTCTATAATTAATAACACAAGAAATGAAACAAGGCAGCAAAAGAATTGCAAAAATTCTTCTGATAACTTTTTTAATGATTAACCTTATACTCAAAGGTTCGTAACCTTTCACACTCATTCTCCCATACATTCAATTAATGTCTGCTTTGAACAAGCTAAACTTAATCTTCCGAAGTTTTCTAGGTGTACCAATAAAGCAGATCTGCTCAACTCCACTCAGAATTAAGAAAGCAATTCATTACTGCAGTATTTCATTCAACTCCTTTTCGTTGTGCTAATTTTCACCCTGGAAAACTGCTGCTCAAACCATGGTTAATTTTTCATTTAAACTGTACATCACGATCACCCAGCAACGAAAGAGGAGCTATTTTTAAATCACTGCCCTATTGTCAGAAGATTTTCTACATAAAGTGAGTAGGCTTATATTCTAAATAGAAGAGACTAAATCAAAACAACACATAATAATGTCACCAACTCTGGGACCAAGGGTAATTTTTCTGGGATCCCATGCTACAGCTAAATTGCCAGCCATATAGAGTTCTTATTGTTTGTAAAGTCCGTCCCCTCCATGTGAAATGAGAGAATGTTTTTCAAAGCTGAAACAATTGACATAAACTAGCATTGTGTTTCACTGTGTCACAATCCCATTCTAAGTGGAATATATTTAAACACACAAATAATCTCTCTTGTTGAACATATGTAATTGGTCCTCATGCATGGTGTCTTCAGGGAAGGAGCTTTGCAAATAAATGTGAGAACAATTTATGTGCCAAAAGAACCCCTTGCAAGCACAGAAAATATAAGATAGGGGAAGGAATCAATGACAAGGAATGATACCAGGTCTCCATAGGGCTTACTGTTACTTAAACAACAATATATTTGATATTAGACCAATTCTGTATTGCAGACATATATAGCTTCTGTTAACGTGGCAATGTTCAGAAGCCACAGCAACAGATGAGGATGATACTTGATTAATCTTAGATTGCATCACCAGGTGGTGATGCCTCCACCCATGGCCAACCAGGAGCAAGTGCTATTGGCCCATTACAGGTTTCAAGTTGCAAATTTCAGAAACAGATAGGAGCTCCTGAAAAATTCAGGCATGTTTTACAACTGGCAAGCATATGTTGACTTAGCAATTGAATCTGAGCCAAGATTCTCTGAGAGGTTTTAGTTCTTTTGTTTAGGTTTACCATCCTGCTCGTTACTCATATCAAGAGAAGACCAAAGCAAATTTAGCATAGCTTTATTTGAAGAAAAGGCTAGATTCTCTATTGGTTGCATTTCCTTAGTATTCCATGCACAACTATCTAGAAAGTATTGGTCAATTGAAACTAAATCAACTGCATTATGCCCCAGGAAAGACTTACCAATAAGAAAACAAACAAGGGAAAAAAAACCCTTTTAGTTCATAAATTGGTTAAAACCCATAATGCAAAATCCATGTTTTATACTTAGGGGCCCCTCACTGAAGAAAAAGGATACAGTTCACTTACTACATCAACAGTAACACTCATCAGGCTTTGGGTTTGGAAGGAAAAGAGGTAGTTACAGGCTGATGCCATTAAAAGCAAAAGCATTTAACCCATTTATCTCAACTCTAACAGAGCAGATGTCTCATTATTGTCCATCTCCCCAGCTTCCTCTATGATTGCACTCAAATCCCCAAGATTTTAGTCTTGATCTTTGGCTTTCATTGTTCACACTGAAACCCTGGACTCAGAAGAATCAGTGGAAATCAGAAAAGAATTAGAGGTTTTTTGTTTTGTTTTTTTTTAATTTCAAGCACTATTAAAATAGAATTTTTACATTTTCTTGTGTCTCATCCTGTCCACAAAATACAGAGGATATTTCAGCAAAGCAATCAGAAAGACATAAAGTCAGCACTTACCCTGACACCTCTGTGAAGGTATAACCTAAAATCAAATGTGTCATTATATGCGAACATATAATGTGTGTTGGATGACATCTTACCTGTCAGCATCTCCGAGTCCCAGTGAAGTATTACGCTGCATCGTTTCCCGCACAGCAGTCATGCCATCAGGTAGCCGGTTCAGTCTTCGAGTGTAGAGGCCAAGACCACCATCAGTCATATACCTTTAAAACAACAAAACAAAATGTCCTGTTTTGTAAAACAATAAAACATTTAGAAATTGCTGTAGTCAATACCTTCTGCATGTCTTTAACTGTATATTTCAATTTTCTCATTTTTAAGTGAAGAAAATATACAGAATATGAAGTAAAGAAAACTTTATTCTTCATTGGATCAGAATTCTGCTTCTCATTGTTCTTCATTACATCTTGCACTCTCAGTGATAAGAATTGAATTTCAACATAACAGTGGCAAAGGAAGAATACTTAACTTTCATTAAGGATGGCTAGTTGGAAGTAATTTAGTATTTGTGAATGCTACCATTAATTACCCCTTCTTCTCCAAAAAATGCATGTTTTATACCATCCTGAACTATTTTGCATGGGGCTAAAACAACACGATGGAAATCTCAATCCTTTTACAACTTAACTGTAAAAATAACATTGCATTCATCCTGTCAATGATCCATGAACGACGAGCATCCCAAAGTTAATGGAGAGAAATCAAAGTTCGAGCACATAAGAAAAGGTTTTTTCAACCTCATTTTTGTTTCTACATTGTACTTTGTCTGCAACTGTGACCTAGAGACATCTGAATTTACAGTATTACTATTCTTAGATGTTGAGAAGTGCCAGGTGTATATATGATATTTCACAAAGTGCTAAGATAGCACATTCCTTACTTTCCAGTTTAGACAAATGAAAAATGAATCTTAAAGAGAACAGAGATGCCAGTTGGTGGCCAAGAACAGATAGATGTTGTTGATCACTGAGAATAATTCTTCACAATATCGCAGGCTGTGTCATCCTGCATTTTTGTTGAAGTCTGTACCAATGCAGACATCAATAGCCATCATGTAATGTAACTTGAATATGTGGTGGTAACCAAGAAAACAAAATTTAAAAAACAGTACAACTACCTACTACTTTGGTACTGTTTATGAGTAAAATATTTTAGTATGTGAATACTGAAAATAAGAAGTTACTCCAGTCTTACCCTCTTGAAGAGCTTCTCAATGAGCTGCCCTACATCACCATCTCAAAAATATTTTAAAACAGCTTGTGTCCTTTCATGATAGTAATAGGTAAACCAGTTCAAAGTATCAAAATAAAACAGGATGGGTTAGCTTCATTTCTTAAAGTATTTCTGACTACAGATACCTGCAAGATAGCTTTAAACTAGAAAGGCAAGTCCCATTTGCTTCTCAAGACACTGGCATGGAGCAAACTCTGGGCTACCCATAACGAGTTCTTCAGCCCAGGTACATCTACATGAGCAGCACTGACACCTGTGTAAACACACTCTAAAAATTTCCACAGACCTGAGGCTGAAATTACTCTAACAACTCCAGCAATATGGCCACTGTCTCTGGCATACTGTTGGGACACAGAACATACCTCACCAAGTTAGGATCTGATGGGATCGTATCTTCTTAATCCTTCAGCCACCTCTGGTGAATCGACAGCGGCCCACAGAATAATATCCAGATACACAGGACACCTTCCTTTTTCTTAGCAAGGCACAGAGCTTTTTCCTAGCAGCAAGACACCCTCATCCGCAGCAAGAAAGGAGAGATGTTCCTAGCAGCAGCCAGCAATGCGTCTGCTGGCAAGACGTTCCAACAGAGGTACTATTCCCAAGTCAAATTTGATTACTACATTTATAAAAATGGGATGGTAAGGAGTCAAGAAGCCTTGCACAATCCCCTGCTCAGCGTTTCAGTTAGATGTATAAATCTGTATGAGGCCTTCCCAGGAACAACCGAGGGATCTCCCTGGGGAGTCTAACAAAGAGGTTGCTAAGCCACTCAGGTCAGGCACAGGAGCATTCTCCATTCAGCAAATCTGCGGGGACACGATTCTCCAAACTCATAAACAAAGACTGTGAAAAGCAAGAGGAGCAGTTGCACTCTAATTCATGTGGAATTTGCCTTAGGTCTTGCATTATAACTTGTGTTTCACACAGTTTATAAATATTTTATCATGGAAGACTTTTTTTTTCCTTAAGCTACTGAAATAAAGGAAATGGAAAGAAAAGTGGAGCATAACAGCATATCACTCTACAAACATGCAATCAGCATTTTGCAAAAACATCTAATGTACATACGCTAATTGGTTTATCGCAGATGCTTGTCTGTACATGAAACATGTTTCTGTATGAACACCTATTGTACACGTACTGGAAAATGCAGCTTTTGGCTTTGCTGTCAGATTTCTGGCGTATGACTAGTCCTTTGGTTAAAAACTACAATTGAAATAGACTGATCTCCATATTCATTACTTCGAATACGTGAAACAAACCATATTACTCGTAAGAGTTAGCCATGCTGAAATCAATGGAAAGCCACTTTGCTAACATCAACAGAGGCCATCTTTCACGCAGAAGCTCAGCAATCTGATACATTAGAATAATTCTACAGTTGCATCAAACTGAAAACTAAACAGTTGGATTTTCAGTGGTTTTAAGCACTCATAAATCTCACATAAATCAATGCAATCTGGATTCCATTGGCATCTTTGACAACAAGTTTGTCTAACCAAGACCTTGTAAAAAAATCACACGCATAGACAACAACTTTTACCCACTGTACCAATTAGACAAGTTTCTTACATGCCAGAACAACACAAGTTAGATTTTTGTATTTTGAAACAGGTTTATCATAGAATCATCCAGGCTGGATGGGACCTCCAAAGGTCATCTAGTCTAACCTACCTGCAGTTGCAAGGACACCCCCAACTAGACCAGGTTGCCCAGGGCCTCATCGAGCCTCACCTTGAAGATCTCAAGGGAAGGGGCCTCAACCACCTCCCTGGGCAACCTGTCCCAGTGTTCCACCACCCTCAGAGTAAAGAATTTGTTTCTAATATCCAATCTAAATCTGCTCTTCTCCAACTGAAAGCTATTGCCCCTCATACTATCACTGCAGGCCTTTGTAAACAGCCCCTCCCCAGCCTTACTGTACCCCCCTTCAGGTACTGGAAGGCTGCANTGTGTAATCACAGATTGAAAGCTTTATATGTTAATTTTATTTCATGCGATGTCCTCTACCCAGGAATGTTTAATTCCAAAAAGATGCCAAAAGCAATAATGCCTCAAGTCCTGCACACAACACGGAGGTGAGAGATGAGGGGAGGTACCATCTTCTAAACTCTGTAGAGAAAAAGCACAATTACAAAA
>VZRU01004753.1:102608-118676 GCA_013398155.1 Pedionomus torquatus
AAAAAAATCTCTACTATTTATTCATTAGTCTGAAGGAGATTAAAAGTTTTAGTGCCACAAACCTCCAGCCATTAACCTTTCTTCCTTCCACTCCATCACTTCAAACTTAATCATAGACTCATAGAATACCAGATCAGTAGGGACCTCAACCTTCCAGGTTTGGGTCCAACCTTCTCTTAAAAGCACAGTCTAGACAAGATGGCCCAGCACCCAGTTGAATCTTAAAACTGCCCATCCTCGTCCCTGGAAAAATTATTCAAACACCTGATTGTTCTCATTGGAAATATCATTCCTCTTCTGCCCAAACAGAATCTCCCTAGCAGTAACTTGTACCTATTACCCCTCCTCTTTTCTACGTGACTCCCTGTAAAAAGCAAGTCTCTATCTTCTTTGTAGTCACCTTTTAAATACTGAAACACTGTCATAAGGTCTCCCCATAGCTTTCTTTTCTCTAGGCTGATCGAACCCAATTCTCTCAGCCTTTTCTCGTGTGGCAGACTTCCCAGTCCTTCGATCATCTTGGTGGCTGTTCTCTGGACCTTTCCTGTCCTTGTCCGTATCTCTTTTGTATAGCAGCGACCAAAACCGAACACAGCATTTCAGGCGTGGCCTGATAAGCACTGAGCATACTGGGGTAATGACTTCTTTATCTCTGCTGGTGATGCCTTTGCTGATGCAACCCACCACCCTGTTGGCTTTCTTTGCAGCTACAGCACACTGTTCACTCATATTGAACTTGTTGTCCATCAGGACTCCCAGGTCCCTTTCCACACAACTGTTCCCCAACTGGGTAGATCCCAGCCTGTGCTGTGCTCCTAGATTGTGTTTCCCCGGTGCAAGACTGTCCTTGCTAAACTTCATATGGTTCTTGCTAGTCCACTCTTACAGCCTATCCAGGTCTTCCTGCAGGGTGGCTCTCCCTTCTGAATGGTCTGCTTCCCCACTCAGTTTGGTATCACCAAACTTAAAACTGTGTTGGCTCCCAGAAGTTATCTTGCCTTTATAAATACAACATTATTATTGCTGCAGATTTTTCCTTTATGACAAAGGATAATATCATAAAGGCATATTTTTCTAAAGACAATATTGTAAAGTCAATCTTCCTCAGGGAGGAATAAAACCAGAAAATATTATCCCGCACATGTACAATTTTAACAGCACTCAACACTCCCTGGATTTATTGCCTTATCATACATCTACACAATATGGAATGCCAGTATACTAGCCTCTCCTATACAATGACCCATTACAGTCCAAACAATTATATTAGGCCAGTTACCAATTAGGTGTGTTTTTTTAAACTTTTCTTATTAAGATACATGACAAATTTGTACTAGATGCCTTGCTAGATTCATGAATTTCAGCAACTCTTTTGCACATTCAGTGCAAAACAAGCACTTTATTTTTTCTGTCTGCCCCCAAATAAGAAAAAGTTTATATATATAATCTGGGAAAAGTGTAGTAGCCAGACTCTGACAGTTATGTAGATGGGTAAATTCTACATATTTTAAAAATGTCATAGCTTAGATGACTTAGGGATGGCACTAACTGTCAGTGGGGAATGACTGCTTTTAATAAAGTCAAATATAATAGTACTTAGTGAATGAACAGTGAGACAGTGATGACATTGGTTAAAAAGCAGTTTCTGATCTTTTCAGGAATTGATGCTTAATACTCATCTCCATAGTTTCACTCTTCATCAGCAAGGAAAAAAAAATTAACCAAACTACTTTTATTATTAAAAGACTCAGGTCAAACAAGAGCAGTATTATGCACTAACACACAACTGGAAATTACAGCCCACTTTCTAGGTGACACTTTTTTTTCTACAAGAAAGTGGCTCCCTGCCCTGTATTACAGGCATAAAGTGATTTGCTTTGGAGTTCCCTGGACAATCTGGACCTTTAAGCTTCTTTTTTCTTTAGCCAAATGCACCCTTTCTGTGCCTCTGAAATTTTGAATGCCATGAGTCCTTCCAAGTGCAATATTTTGAGGATATTTCTGATGCTGAAGTGATATATTTCCCTTTCCTCAAAGGCACAGAGGAAACAGGAATGGGTTATGCCAGGGATCAGTAAAATCCAGCAGTCTGAGTCACTTAACTTCTGTCCACACTCCCTGCTTACCCATGTATAGTCAGCCAACAAGCATACCTACTTTTATGATCTGACAACTCTACCACTTCATATATATTCATTTCACTCCTTAATGTATGGATACGAATTTTCCAATTTTGGAAATAGATAGCCAAGGGACAGGCATTCTTCACTTAAGTATAAGGAAGAGAAGAAACAGTAGGTAAGCCAGCAGTGCACAACAGACCAGGTAAGTCTACCCATATCTGTTCAGCATCACATGGCTCTGTAATCCCAAACCCACATGCAGGAAAGCAACAACATGCCCCCAAACTGGAGCTGATTCTGGCAGCCCAGGTGCTCCTGCCTCCCTCTTTGTGTTTTTGATTCAAAGTTAGTTTGGAAATAGCTGCCTAGGTGTCTCTTGGCAGAAGACGACTTGCCCAGGAACCCAAGTGCTTGAAACTTGAAGAAACAAAAACCTTGTAGGAATTACAGTTTTTGGATTATTCCATGTATCAACATCCACTTTGGCACTCAAAAGCATTCTCTTTTAGCTGCAGCAATAACACTGTTATCCTTAAAGTTTTCCTTTAAATATTTATTTTCACTAGGCTTCATCTCCCTCATCGCTACAGTCAGTTAAACAAGATCAAGAGGCTTAACAAGCTTTGAGTATCAAAGAAGGAGTCTAACTTTGCCAGAAACCACTAACACCAGAAAATTCTCCACTACTGTTTCTGAAATTCGATAAATGTGATCAAAACAAACCTGTTATTACAAACAGGAACTTATTGTAAATCTGACTTAAACAGAAATGTTAGCCAAACAGCAAGATGATGACAAGGCCAAACTTCTTAGGTCAGTATGTGTTTGGTGTGTGTTTTCTGTCATGGCACTGGAATTAGACCATATGATTTTTCCCCATGTTTTCCCCACAAGTCCATCCATCCCTTATTCTTGCCTGACTGCTCTCTGTTACAATGCCCACTGTATCAGCACCGTAATTCATCTCTCTAACCAAAAGGTTGTACATATACACCGTCTACAACTTTGTGGCTGGTTTAAATTCCATTCTTTGATCCACAAGAATTTCAACAAAGGCATTCAGGAATAGAATTAGGTCCTGAGTTTTTGTATTGGGACTGTTAAAACAATGCCCCAATCTCTAACATTAGACTAAAGATTACTTTTCAGGTTTGTAGAAACACAAATCTATTGCTCATTTCCTTTAAAACTTAAATTTACATTCAAGGCAGTCTATAATATATAAATTACTAGACTTGTACTAATAATCAATAACTATTTGCAATTAATAAAGTATTGAATGAACCATGAATTGTTTTGAAGATGCTCAAAGACAAACAGGGAGTAAAGCCATAGACTTGCAGTCTCAAAAATCCTAATCACTGCTGGGAAGAAGGAGATACTTGTTCCACTAACAGGTAAGAAAGGCAAAATGAGATAATGCAAACCTTAGCAAGTATATTTTAGTTTCATAGTTTACTTGGAGAAACCTCTCACCTGTAAAGCACTAACAACATTAATGTGTTTATTCATACTGTCCAAACCAATTTATAAGGAAAAGAAGTTCACCCATGTTAACGACTTGGTCCTCAGGACTTTTTTGGGGGAAAAAAAAAAAAAAGAAGAAATCTGCAGGAAAAAAGTAATTTCTGTGACATCAATACTCTTCCATTTGGAGATGTTTTAAGACCGCCTGACACATGTCATTCAGCAGGCATCAGATAACAATCTTTGGTCACTGCTGCCCAGGGCTGAATTTATTTCTACATGTCTTCTCAGCTGGGCCTCCCTTTCAGGAAGTCTGCAGGCTTGTTACTACAAAACTTGCATTTGCTAATGGAAGGAATTCCAAGGACAGTATAGCCTGTAAGGGACTTGAGTGGCTGCTGCCACTCAGTGTCGGCAAAATGTCATACACACCCACACATCTATTCCTTCCAGGACATTGGCTTCTGAAGAAACCAGCTTCCTGTGGAATTAGCAGTATTAGATAGATATAGTTTAAGAGAAACTGTCAGTATATAAGAGAGAATGTTAGACTGAAAGCAAGCATCTCTCACACCACCACATCTGTTCCTATTTCACAGAAGACTCTTCTAGTCTGTGATCCTCTTTCCAACATTCAAGATTTCTGCAAATGTTTAAGCCAATTAAGCTAAAATTCACCTTGCTCTCAAGGAAGAGGCTTGCTCCACTGTCACTTTAAGTCCTCTTTAACAAAACTAGTCAGCCCATCCAAAGATGATGACATAGATTAGGTAATGAAAAGCATCCATTTAAGGTAAGTGGACTTTCCAAAGCTAGAGTTAGTACAATAAGATTATATTGATATTTTTATATTATATATCAATGTTATTTTATGTTGTCTTTGCTTGCATCGATTTCTTCCCTTCTCTTTAGGCTCTTTGTATGAAGAAAGGACAGGTTAAAACTTTACTTATTCCTCTTTGTGTATCTTGGAGTTGAATGGCCTTTCAGAAATGAAAGGAGCACTGTACCCTGAAGGAGGACTCTGGCTATGGCAATGAGAAACTTCAAATGCCAATATTAATTATTAACAGCCCCCAAAGCAGGCTTCAAAGAAGCCAGGTGATTAAAACATGTACAAGAAGATAGCAAGACCTGGGAAAACTCACAAGAAAAGACTAGGACAGATCCTCCCCAGATTTCATAGAGGAATTTGATGACTTTGCTAGATATCAGGACTTCACTACAGCATCAGGACTCATTAGGATTAGAAGAATTTTTCCCCTTGTAACCAGTTGACCAGTAAGAGCTTACTTATTTTTAAGATTTGATCTTTCTTAACTATATTTTTTGTCATTTCCCACATTTTTCCCAAAACACATCTTTAATTCAGAGCAGGTTAATCCGATCTGGTGAGACAGTCAGGTTAATCGTAAAATGCGTGACTTGCAAGGCTTGGCTCAGAGCTGTGTGCATTGCCTGTATGCAGGAGTCAGGCCATACCAAATGTTAAGACTAGGATCTATGGCAAATCTTCTCCAACCCAAATCTATGCCCAGCATACCCAGATTAAAGGTGAGCAGCATAAAAGAGTAATTAAAAAAAAATTGTTCCCTTCTTTGTCTGAGGGCATTAAAACCCATATTTCTCATTGCACAGAAGAATTAATCTGACAACCAGACTAACCTAAAGTTAATGCCACACTAAATACTCCCAGGAGGACGGGAAGGGGCCATCAGCCAGCCACCTTACTGGTGCTGGGCCAGTGGGCAGTGAAACCCAAATGGGTCACTATGCCGGAAGGTTCACTTGTACAAAGGGGAGTAAATCACAGCACAGCCATCACGCCTGTCCTTCCATTTTGAAGAAGGAAGGACTAAGCCCTGGGGTTCCAATACCCAAATGGTACCTGAAATTTGCCCAGTCACTTGCTAACATAAAATGAATGATCCATCCTGGAGAGCTGATCTGAGACTGCAACCTGTGAGAATGAAGTAGACAAGACACAACAATTCAAATCCTTCCAGGTGTGCAAATGCCCCTCTGGACCCCAGTGAAACAGGGACCAAAATTTTTTACTTAAGAGAGGACAGATGATACACACCAAGCACAGTCTGCCAGCCTGGAGCAATTTGAAATTCCATCAGAATCAAGCAGTTGTTGAATGGGGTTTTACATATGCCGCTTTCGATTTAAATGCCTAAATCCTTCTCAGAATCTATTTCAATGAAAATCATAGAAATAAGGAACAGAACAAGCAATCCATTTTTCATTGTCCTCTTTCATTTTGTTAGGGAGAGGAACAAGGTACAACCAAAGAGAAGTAGCGAGAGAGTGCTGCTTCTCCACAGATTCTCAGCAGAGCCTGCAGCAGAGGAAGAGTTATCCACAGTGACTTTCAACTCCCTCATACCTATTCCTTCCCTGCAGATGATTCATATCAACAAAATGTGTATGGCTGCATCTCCCTCTACTGGCTAGGCCCAGACTGGGATGTTATTTTGTCCTTTAGGAGCTGTCCTCCTCAAATTACAAAAAACTGCTGTCACTGAAGCAGCAATTTGAACTCTGCTGAGGTGTTTATTACAGAAATAAGCCCAGAGTGAGATAATGGTTATTAATAGCTATTTTGGTAGTCACTGACAACAGGGCAATACATACCAGTAAGCAAAAAATATAACACACCACAAATTGTGAGTTCGTTTTACTGACAAACTTAAAATGGTCCTTTTTAGCAGTATACTGAATAAAAAGCTTGATTCCAGCTGATCTCTAAAGTTACGATTTATAGACCTACAACATCTTACTAGCTGAATCCTACACTGCAAGGAAAGTTTGATGAGAGCATGTTATCTGAGATATCATTTGCAATAAATGATCAAACACCATGTTACTGATGAAGCCGACACCAGAAGTATTCCTGAACTGAATGTGATATTTAAGAATATTTAAAATAATATACAATATTAATAATATTGAAAATGCTTATATAATACTCTAGTAATATGTCCTAAAAAGATCTTTAAGTGCAGTTTTTGTTATTTTTTGATTTAAATGCTACCATAATATTTTCTTATCATTCTCACAGCACTAGGACATCTATGATTGTAAATCCAAAAGCTAGTTCTGAACCAGTTTGAATGTAGTTTACTAAGAAGTCAGAAATCAAGGTTTCCTAATACAATTTCATTAAAGTAAAAAATTTGAGTTTGCTTGCCTGATTCTTTCATAGTTTGTGTTATCTATTTACCATAAGTAGCTTCTATTCCACAATATTGAAAAGACCAAAATGTAAGTAGCCAGTCCTAGCAAGACAGAAGGCAGTTCAAATGAAATCTGCTCAAACAGAGAAGAAAAATAAAACAAACCTCCTAATGATTTAGTCATGTTGAAGTGTTATAGACCTATAAGGAATATAGTTTTACCCATCCACTGTATTTAGATACATTCTTATCACTAAAATCACAGCATTTAAAGTGCAATGTCCTGTAAAATGACTAAAAGCATACAGAAAAAACTCCAGTGGTAATCACCATGGCAAAGAATAGGCCAGAAAAGACTAAAAGACTACAGCTAGCATTCAATGTACAGCATGAACAGGTCCTCACTCAGACTGTGATTAGCTCAGCCACTCTTGATTTCTAGTTAGCCATGCACTACATACAGCACCAACCATTTCTGTTGCAGACAGCTTAGAAGGAAATGGTTTCTCTTAACTACTGTTGCCAAGAACAAATTCTCATTAGCAGCAAACTGCATAGTTCTCTTTTTCTTTCTCTAAAAAACTTCACCCAAGTGAAGAGCTGATGCGCCATATACAAGCCTGACATCAGAAAATGATGTGTGACTGTCGACTGATACAGTACAAAATCTAGCAAATGAGGCACAAGAATCCTGTCTGAATTACGGTATTCAACATGCAACAAAGTCAGTCCTCAATTCTCGCTCTTCATATTGAATTTTTCATTGTCTCCTAACAGATATAACGACTAAATTTTAGCCTACAACAGAACCCTATTTCAACACTGGTTTTGGTCCACATGACTCAAAGGTAGACAGGTCTCTGCACCCCAAATGTGATTTCTACATAGGGGATGATGCTTTTGTGTGGGTTTGATTAGCTTGGGCAGATAGGGGGCATATAAAGCCTGATTCCTGAGCCAGAGTGGGCTGCACTCCCTTTTTGTGTTCTTTCATCAATGTTCCTAATTCACCTGCTTGTACAAAGATCCCCAGGGGATCCCCATGTACACAAATGCATTAAGAGGATATGTAAATAGAGATCTGGAATGGGAAAGCATAACCCCCAAAGCACTATATAAATGGAAGGGTTAATAAAACAATAAAACATCTCCCCTCTATTAACAGCTGCCACACCTGTGGGAGGTCACTGCAAGGAGAATGTTAGCATAGGGCCCCTGAACATCATAGAATGGTATGTGTTGGAAGGGACCTTAAAGGTCATCTAGTTCCAAGCCCCCTGGCTATGGGCAGGGACACGACCCACTAGATGAGGTTGCTCAAAGCCCCATCCAGCCTGGCCTTGAAGACTTCCAGAGATGGGGCATACACAGCTGCTCTGGGCAACCTGTCTGAGTGTCCTACCATCCTCACAGTAAAGAATTTGTTCTTAATATCTAATCTAAATCTCCACTCTTTCAGTTTAAAACTGTTACCTCTATTGCTCCACCCCCTGATAAAGAGTTTCTCTCCATCTTTCCTGTAGGCCCCTTTTTAGGTACTGGAAGGCTGCTATAAGGTCTCCCCAGGCTGAACAACTCCAACTCTCTCAGCCTGTCTTCATAGGAGAGATGATCCAGCCCTTTGAGCACCTTTGTAGCCCTCCTCTGGACTTGCTCCAACAGGTCCATTTCCTTCTCATGTTGGGGGTCCCATCTAACAGCTGAGAGGGTAGCTGCTAGGCTGGGTAACTGAGGTATGAGAGAGTCACTAGACAATGTTTTTTTGATGAGATACACTCAAAAGAGTGAGCTGGGGGCACACCAAAGCCCAGCCTGTCGCGCAGCAGACCCCCAGTCCATGCATAGGACTGCCCACATCTGCCCTGCCTTGAAATTCATACTCCAGGGTGGCCAAGCTGTCAAATCGTCAAATCCACATTTTGTTGGAACATAGCTGGAACAGCCATGCTTCTGCAAAAAACTGTTTTGACAAGCTGTGTTTGCAGACCCAAAACCATTTCCAGAGAAAATTTGTGACCAGAACTAATCGGTATATCCATGCTGTTAATTCCGCACAGAAAGCTGCACACCAGGGTAATGAAAACAGGGGCAGAGGATTAATTAAATTAAAAGAAAATAATTTTACAAGGCCTTTCTGTCCAACAGCTCTGTTGCTCCATTCCACAGACAGATAAAAAGGAAATTAACTGTACAACTCATTAGAAATAGCTGGGAATAAAGTGACAAAAAGAAGTAGGAATGTGTATGCTAGTAGATAGGGGGAAACCAAAGTGGAGAAAACCTTCTGAACAACCCCTTAAAAGCCACGAGACTTAATGCCCCCACCTGGAACAATCTTGGGAATGGACAGGTGAGTCAGCTGTGGGCTTTGTGGTGCCACTTTCTGATGAGGCTATGAAGCCCTGAGCTCACGCACCTCACTGCCAAAGCTGCTTTGTCATTCAGTTGATGTTTCAGCTCCCACAATAAGACCACTTCTTACCTTTGATCCACCCCCTTGGAGACTTTCTTAGTTTAAGAGATATTTTCCGCCCATTTGGAAAAGATGCTCTTTCTAACTCTGTGAAAGTAATCCTGTTGTCTGCCAGAGCTCTACTTGAGCAGACTTACTAAAGGAGGCCAAACGAAACTTCCCATGACCCAGAACATTTCAGAGAAAGCATCAGGATCACAGGGCTAAAATAGTTTATCTTGGCTATTGGATTTATTTTGGCTGTAACAAATATTTTGGCTTCCTTCCATATCAGTTTGCCAATGAAAACACAGATCCAAAGTTTTTAGACTGCAGGACTGTAGCAATTCTGAAAAATGACAAAGTGAAACACATACCAGCTAATAAAGAGCTATTCATGCTATAAATGCCCTCTTGTGCTGACTGTAACTCAGCTTCTGAAAATATCATGCCTGTTCGCCCTGACATTGATCTCAGAGATTTGTTCTGCAGCAAGTCACATGGATGCTTTCTTTACAAGCAACCTCTCTGATTTCTAAGTGGTGTATTATTTCTCTCTCACAAAGGCACACTACTATCCTTTTTTTTTTTTTTTTTTTTATTGGGAACAAAGCAACATTGGGGAAGATAACTCATATAACTCATGAAACAGGCTACCAAAACATCTGTTCATACTGGAGACAACAATCTGGCATTATCAGGTGTCAGTGAGATTCACCAAACACTCACACACTCACTCTTTTCTTATCTCTGCATTGATATTGCAATTATATCAAATGCTGTTATTGCAATTAATACTGCAATACTCCCATCTCAGGTAATCTGCACACACGATTAATCTCCACAGACCATGTAACCCCAAATCTTGTGGGGCTACTTTCAGGAACATTCCCTTCAAATACCCACTGGTGCAGCAAGAGAACCTCCAAACCTCCCAGTCTCCAAACTGCCCACAGCCTGGAAATGGAGCTGGATCTTTCTGATGGTGGATTGACCTAGAATACAGATTCTGCCCTTGAAACTTAACCGATGACTACAACAGTGACATATAAATCAATAAACACTGTCACATTATTTAGTAATATAGGCTTTTGTAGCTCAAGGCGTAAGATGGGAAAAAGACATTTGCACACGTAATTCTTCTTGTCCTAAGAACTTCAAATTGAGATCTCATTTATCAATCTGTGGCTGTCTGTATGAGTAAGTATTGAAAGTCACCTCCATCCTTTAAACACTAGTGGTGCATAACTTGGTGGATAAAGGCAGAGCAATGGATGTCATCTACCTGGACTTATGCAAAGAATTTGACACTGTCCTGCATGATATTGTACTCTCCAAATTGGAAAGTCATGAGTTCAATGGGTGGACCACTCAGTGGATAAGGAACTGGCTGGATGGCTGCACTCAAAGGGTTGTAGTCAATGGCTCAAAGTCCTAGTGGAGGCTGCTGATGAGTGGTGTCCCAGAAGGGTCAGTGCTGGAACCAATACTATTTAACATCTTTGGTGGAGCCATGGACAGTGGAATAGAATGAACCCTCAGCAAGTTCACTGATGACACCAAGCTTGGCTGCGCGGTCAACACGCTGGAGGGAAGGGATGCCATCCAGAGGGACCTGGCCTGGCTTGAGAGGTGGGATAGTGCAAATCACATGAAGTTCAACCAAGCCAAGTGCAGAGTCCTGCACCTGGGATGTGGCAATCCCAGGCACAAATACAGGTTGGGCAGAGAGTGGCTGGACAGCAGCCCTGAGGAGAAGGACTGGGGAGTGCTCATNAGGCTGAGGGAGCTGGGGCTGTTCAGCCTGGAGAAGAGAAGGCTCCAGGGAGACCTTCTAGCAGCCTTCCAGTATCTGAAGGGAGCCTACAGGAGAGCAGGAGAGGGACTCTTTGTCAGGAAGCGTAGTGATAGGACAAGGGGTAATGGTTTTAAACTGGAAGAGGGAAGATTTAGATTGAATACTAGGAAGAAATTCTTTCCTGTGAGGGTGATGAGGCACTGGAACAGGTTGCCCAGAGAAGTTGTGGATGCCCCACCCCTAGAAGTGTTTAAGGCCAGGCTGGATGGGGCTTTGAGCAACCTGGTCTAGTGGGAGGTGTCCCTGCCCATGGCAGGGGGGTTGGAACTCGATGATATTTGAGGTCCCTTCCAACTCTAACCATTCTATGATTCTATAAATAAGAGTGAGGTAGTCACTTAAAGATGTTCTAATGCTCAAAGGTAGGAGTGAGTTGTTGTGGAGTATATAACTTTTCTGCTAAATGTTATATTCACCATTCTGGTATTATTCTTGGTATATAACTCACTACTTTGGTGACAGTTAGCAACTGGCAAAATGATTTTATTACCTTATTTTTCCCTTCGACCCAAAATCTAAAGAACACTCTTGTATTTTCAGACTATGGAGACTTCCATTTTTTTACCCTCCAGGATGACCAGACAGACACAGAAAAGGAAATGATACACAGAGATGAGTGAAGCTACAGATTTCTTTGGAAATACCATTGATAAACTCAACAGCTTTCTTATTCTTTCATTTTCCTCAACGTGGAAACTTCATACACTAAGTAAAGATCTGAGAAGACTGGGGCTCCTCTAGGATATTTAGCAGCAGAAGCCTGAACTGACACAGTTTTGCGAGGAACACTTCTCAGCTTTTACTCAGATGTTTTACAGAAACGAGGGCAGTACTCAGAATTTATTTTCCTCTCTTCTATTCCAAAATTACAGCCATGAGTTTGAATGAAAGTTATAGTCCAAAGGAAAAGTGTTACTTGTTACTATAAATACTGCAAACCTCAGGTATAAGCTGATTTGAGGAAAACAATGTGCTTTAGTGATACGATGCGTTATTAATGCAGCAACAGCAACTGGTACTTCATCCAAAACAGAATTTTATGATGTATTTTTTTTGCATCAGTTCCTCTACTATATGCTTTCCTAACAAAGAATTAATAATAAGGTGTGTGACTTTTCAAAAAGAACAATGTGAAGTCATCTAAATGTTCCCAACAGACAGAATTTATGGAGGTTTCCACATTGTATATCTTAACTGGTTAAGTTAGTCACAAAACAGCATCTGTATTCCAGCTTTCTATTTCAGTAAGAGACACTAGATCTTCCAAATAAGCCAATGCTACAAGAAATAATACTTATAAAGAAATTACAGAAAAGAAAAGTATGTAAGATGGCCAGACAGCGAAAATGCTGCCACAAAAATAAATATGCCATTTACATCTCAAAGATCAGTTTTAACATCAGTATAGCACTAATGTATTTGAGCTAAGGAAAAATGACTGTATTTCCTAGAATGAACGGAATATAGACGAATTGAATACTGACTTTGGAACAAAGAATAAATGCTTTTTCCAGACAAGGCAGAGGTAAAAGCTTATTAATAATTGTCTGTATTTCTGCACACTAACTTGTTACTTAGATTTTATTTTGTGTGTACAGCTATTTCACTTTGTGTACAGCTATTTTACCATATACAGACATGTAAACTCATTTCCTTCCAGAGAACTGTCCCCTAAAAGCTCAGACAGCAAAAGGGTTCAGTAGAAGTACAGAAAATGCCTCACTCTCTCCATCTTGTGGGCATAAATTAATGTTACAGCATGTTTGACGACCACAAGGAACTCTGACTCAAGAAAACATTAAATAATGTGCTTTTTTTTTTTTTCCATGCAATTAAATCATGTGCTTAAATACCCCTGAATAAATTTACTGTGATAATGAGCTGTCCCCTAAATGCTTTTTAAATCCAGTGGAATATGTACGTTTGGTGTTTTTTTTTTTTCTTTCTCTAAATAATCATGGGAATAAGCACCATTAAACACAATGTAAGAATCGCATCAAGGACAGTACGTAAGAAGAAAAGTAAAGGCACTGACCCACTTGTGATGTCCTCAGCTCTGATATTCTTGCCCAGCACATCTCCATCGCTCATGTAGCCGGTGGCATCCATGGTGATGCCTTCCAGATCGATTTCATCACTTCCCTTGTCTGAGATGTCTACGTGGCAGACACTGCTACCACGGGACGCTAGCTGCCTCCGCAAAGGTGCCGAATACATGTAACGTCCTGACTCCGTGTTGATGAAGCGGCTGGCATTCCCTCGCGGAGGATACCCATTTCCCATTGACGGAGCATCGCCTGCCTGCAGGCGGGGGCTGGATTGCCCCAGTCTCCATGATAAAGGGGTTGGTCGTCCAGTCAAGCTGAGTATGCTGCGGCCACTTATCTCGGTAGTGACGTTGGTGTCGAATGTAGTTTCCAATGTGCTTAAAAAAAAAAGAAAAACATTTGATTGAATGTGGCCTGCTATACAGAGGTCCGTGAAATTTGGAGAACCTCTCATGAGGAAAGGCTGGGAAAGAAAAGGCCATTTTAGCCTGGAGAAGACTGAGAGGGGATCTCATCAATGCTTATCATTGTCTAAAGGGCAAGTTGTCAGGAAGGTGGGGCCAGACTCCTTCCAGTTGTGCCCAGGAACAGGACAAGGGGCAACAAGCACAAACTGGAACACAGGAAATTTCATCTAAACATGAGGAAAAACTTCTTTACTTTGAGAGTGCCAGAGCCCTAAAACAGGGTGCCCAGAGAGGCTGTGGAATCTCCTGTGGAGATATTCAAAACCCTCCTGGATGCATTCCTGTCCAGCCTGCTCTGGGTCACCCTGCTTTGGCAGGGGGTTGGACTAGATGATCTCCAAAGGTCCCTTCCAACCCTGACCATTCTGTGATTCTCTGATTCTTGTGATTGCAAGACCCTACAGCTTGAACACCCACCAAGTTACAGACTGTAAGTAACAGCACTAGTAGCATTTACCTGCTATAACACCTTGAGAGTGTTAGATCCATTCCTCCAACACTGTTCTTAAACACACTAAGTGTTCAACATATATGTGGGAAGACTTAAGTAAGAATTTTTAATGGATTATCCACAGTATCAAAGCAGAACTTTTCCATCTTCCAACTCTAACCATTCTATGATTCTATATATAACCCTATCATACAGTGATTTTGCCATTTAGGCAAGGGAGTAGGATATTAAGCTTATTTAAGGAAACCCAACTTAAGTACTATTTTTCTGATACGTTTTAATTTTTTGGCTGTATTCATTTAAGTCATAATACTCTGGAGATGTGTCCCACACCAAGGTGGTAGCTATTATTACACCAAAGAGAGGATTAAATGGAGAAAATAAGAAGAAAAGCAAAACACATTTATTTTTCAAGTTATATTTTATATATTAATTAATCAAATATATTTTCCAAAATATTGATAGTATTTAAACAGAGCTCTGGTTACAAAAGCATTTCAGCTCACAGCCTGTAATTACAAATTTTGACAAGCATCAGTTATATGGAATCTTCTATTCCTCATGTCTGAGATTGTGAATATGTTCCACTTCTTCCAACAGTAATGCCAGTATGGTCTGAGAATGCTGCAACCACTTCCCTCAGTACTGATATTGATGCCAAAAGTATTTTCCAATGTGTTTAAAAAAATAAACATACTTGATTAAATGTAGAGTGCTAACAGAAACCTTGAAAATGGGACTGCTACACCATTAGATTTCAGGTGAGGTGTATAGAGTGCAAGACCCTACACTCTGAATACTTACAGCTTAGTTGCAGCTAATTCAGTTGCATCTAATCCATAGCTGCAACTATAACTTCCTTTACTCACATGAACTCCTTACCACTTTTCCTGTTCAACTAACATAGTGTTATTTCTTTTTTCTTACTGCAGTTATTTTTTAAAATAAGCAGTATTGTACTACTCACAATACAATATTACATATACACTGAAAAAAAATAATGATAGTAATTAAATCACAATAATTTGTCGCATTAGTTGAAATTTGAAAAGAAAAATAGCATTGGAAGTCCATCTTCACAAGTTCTGCCTCAGTTTTCGATAAAAGCCAAAACACAAAGGGCTTCCCCCAGTGAACTCAGAGTGGTGGTCCGTAAGGCACTAAGCATTAAGTAGGACTCGACCTCATTAGGGCCAAACAGCTTATTCTCCCAAGCTGCTGTTCAGCACTAAAAAGATCTGAGTCACAGAATGTTTAAATGTAACACCAGTCTTTGTTTATTTAGAGCATATTTTAAAAATTGCTGAAGATTTCCAAAGTGCTTTACAAAGAAAAAGCAGTTATTTATATACATGGATGACTAATAATATTAGAAAATTCTGTTTGTCCAAAGATTGGTCAGGAATTCAAGTTATGCACTTGATAAAGCAGGTCAAGCACAGTTCACCTACTTATTTAAACAAAATATTACACATAGGGGGAGAGGGATGTAATGCACTGAAGTTGTTCAAGAGTAAGATGAAAAAAACATTTTAAACTGTAACCTATATTCAAACATCACCTGACAGATTTATCTCCACCATTGATTCTGTATACAACCCACCACCACCAATTACTCATTACACATCTCAATAAACACTGGATGCTATTCAGAATCTGTGCTTTAAAGGCAAAAAATACAAGATCAGTACCTTCCACTATCTTGTTCATCACTTTTCAAGAATGTAATCCAGCCAGATCTAAAAGATGTAAAGTAAGAGCACAACGATTTCCATTTTCTTATAAATAAAGTCATGGCATTACCTGTGAGTGACCTGGGTTCCCCGTAAACTGGACATGGTTTCCTCTAAGTTCTGTCGAAGATCGGCAATGTTTTTCACAGTTCGTAACCGCCGAGTTTCCGGATCCTCTCCTACAGGGAAAAGAAACCATTAGAAAGGATAAGGGAGAGAATAGCACAGAACTGAGCCATTACCTCTGCCTGAATCTGACTAAAAACACATTTTTTTTTTTTTTTTTT
>VZRU01004753.1:118696-167916 GCA_013398155.1 Pedionomus torquatus
TTTTTTGCTTTCTGTTATTTAACACTCTAAACTGATACTGTTCCCCTACGGCAGGCACCTGCCATTGCCACAGCCAGACTGAGAATAAGCTCTGTATTGTAACTTTATTTCACAGGCTGCCTTTGCACCAGATGTTTCTGTATTGTCATTTCCCTATATGACCTAGTTTAAATTCTGGTTAACTTTCAACCTCATTAGAAAATATACTCCATCAATACCACCCTTTCCATCTCATATATTGACACAATTAACATCAACCCGACACCACCAATTTCTCCAGTGTTGTACTTGCACTAGACCTTCTTTTTCTCATTTTAAATAGATCTCATTCTACAACAGCAGCTTTTCAATAAAGTAAATTGTGTTGACTGGGTGCTCCATCCTGAGTGATATTTTATGTAAAATAACAAAATTTGGCTTCTCCACAACATAACAGTTATCATTACTTAAATGTGCTACATGACATGAAGTTGGGAGGGTGACTTTTACTTTTCTGGGCATTTAGAAATCCCGATCTTCAAATATTCTGTTCTAAAAAACTTTTATACCCTGTTCTTTACATCTGAACGTAGAGCTTATATACAAGAAAAAAGTCCTCCTAGTATAATATGCCTCAGCATAATCTGTTTTTATAAATTTAATTAGTGTCTCAGCATAATTTATCTACTTGCTCTCAGCTGTCAATTAAGAAATGCTTTTGGTTGCTAACTCAGCTGAGCTTTATGTATTTAAATCTTCCAAGAGATTGAAGAAAAGTTAATGTCCAGTAGTGCCAACATATTCTTTGGAAGCTGAACAGAAAGCTTCCAAAAAGCCATCACAAAACTTCTGTTGGGCAGACAAGGAAATTATTTCATTCTAGATGCTTTACAACTCATGACTAAAGAAAATACTACAGCATATTTAAAAGTTTTCGAATTTTCTATCATCCTTCTCTGCACAAATGATGCATTCTTAAGCTGCCAGGATACTTGTCATCCATGCAATTGCTAGTTTAGATGGCTATCTATATATTACTGAAATCAGAAACATTGAGGAACAGCGAAATAAGCTGTTGTTGGAACTTTCCACAGTCTTTGCTTTGAACTCCTTGTTTCTGAAGGATGCCAGGCTTGTGGTGCAGAAAACTCAAGTCACATACTCTTGACGGCAAAGCAGCAGTAGCACAAACTACTTGCCACAGTGCTAGAGCGCTGACTATGCAGAACGGTCTAGGGAGAGGAAAACGGACTTTAATGTTTATACAATCACTACCCTGAGACAAACAACAATGGCTCAGGTAGCACCCACATTATCTTTTTTTTTTTTTTTTTAATGGGTTTCTACTCCCTGGGAAATAATCTCTCCAAGATACTATTCACTCAGGCCAGTGGTCAAACAGTGGTCTGGACAGAATGGAAACAGCCACCTACCAGGACTGATTCCTTGAACCATGGGTCTCTGGGACAGAAAACATTTTCTACACTCATGGATCTACAAATTTTTGCAGTAAAGGACATAAAATATTTATAGGCCTTTAGCTTAACAAAGGTCACAGTGATCTTTTACAGATCATTTCTCTCATAGCTATGAAGGCAAATGGTAGGTAACTTCTTACAGAGAACACACATGAGACAAACTAAACTAATTTCTATTGAGATCACTCTTATCCCTAAACTGATACCAAATTTTTACTTAAAGGATATTTGAGTGCTTGTATTGTATGTATACTTCAAATGCAGTGCCACTAGAACTTAATTTATTAAATCACCTAGCTCTTCATGAACTGACAATACTATTAAAACTATTCAGCTTCTAGTTTTGCCTACCTATACTCTCACTTTATATATGATTTTAAGTTAAAAACATCAGTAGCTGCTATGTAGGGAGAAAAGAAACCCATCCCTTATTTTTTTTAATTTATTTGTCTTGAGGGACCATTTTATTTTGTTTGCTTCTTTTCCCCCCAGACCTCTTTATGGACTGCTGTTCTCTGTGGGGTTTGGCTGCACGCAGCTGGGTTTTGCATGTCCATTGTTTGAGGTTGTCAGCTGTCTCCCACTCTTGGATCTCAAAACTTACATACTCTACTTGAATAATAGTTTGTATTTACTTAATGTGTCATTAAAGACTGAAGACCCTTTATTCTCTATAAACAATTCAGTTTACAGGCTGAAATACATGTAGGCTAGGCAATATGATGATCAGGAGGCAATACTGAAAACGTTTCAGCAGCTGGACACTCCCGTGTTCTTACTTTGAACTGTCTCTCCTATTGAAATATGAACCCAAAATGTTCCCAAGGATTTTATCCCTTGTGCCATTTATTTGCCTTTTAAATATTTAATTCAGCTATATAGAAATCATACACAGAGATACGCTCGTTGATGCATTCCTGAAGCCCTTTTCCTCATCAATGACTCTGCCTCTTGCCTTTGCCATCAGCATATGTGCACACAGGTAGAAATGCAGCATTGGCAGAATACATAATGCAGTATGAAATTAATCCAATTGTGAAAATTTTAGCCACATGATTTTTCCAAGCAAGGCAATCAGTTTGAAAACTCACATTAAACTGGAGGACACCTAAGCAGATGAAAAAAGCTGAGATTATCTACTGATGAGATACACTGCTAAAATATGCAGTACAAAAGTCTAAGACATTGCTGAAACTAGAATAGGGGGGTTGTGAGTTTAAAATCACATTTTAGATCTTTAGTACAATACGGTTGCTAAGAATTGCTTTGTTATATTGATAAGCTTAAAAACTATTGCTAATTATCACCTACTTAACAGTAGCAGGAACTCTAGATAAATATATGAAGTATCTTCTAATTTAGACTGCTAGTATTCTAATTACAATCAGTTTTGGCTTCTGTATACTGACACAGTAAAGTCTAGTTGGAGTTTGGTCTCCTGTCACTGCAAAGACCACTCTTCAAATTGACCAGATTCACATGAGTGAATACGGAAATTCCTCCTAATCTTTAAACAAACCAAAACATCATGGAAATTAGTGTAATCTCTTCTGTAAGCTCTGAAGCAAAGTTTTACAAAGCAAGCATGTAAAAAAAAATTAAAGAGTAGATATCAAGTGTTTGGGAATATTTAGGATCTTTATAATAGCTTAATCCAGAAAGATGATGCATATCTCCAAGGAAAACATTAAGAACGCAGAATTTTTAATGATTTCAAGAAATTTGGGGGGTGAGGCACACTGTTGTGCAGAACTTGAACATATAATATTCATATTGTTGACACCTGACTTCCACTGCTGAAAAGCTGAAAGAAATATCGTAGCTAATAAGAGCTAAAGCATTAGGAATAAAACCAAATTAAATCCCCTCCCCAAAAGAGGGAGCTCCTGACTTCAAACTTGCTTTAGTCCACTCTTAATTAACCAGATCACAGTCATGTTGCAAGACATACCTGAGAGGTCTTCAAGAGCAGGCTGTCCAGTTTTGACATAAAGGGCAGAATCCATGCTGACCCCTCCTGTGCTGGTCTCGGCTGTTACGTTCCCTTCATTGTCTGTTTGTGATCTGGAAGGCAAAACAAAACAGAAACGTGCAGTCACTCGCCATCCGAAGTATCTCAAGTATAGCAACTAGACAACTGCACCTGCCATCAGCCACTCTGTCCCTCTCTCCAGAATGGACCAGCAGACTGTTTTTACATAATTCATTAGTCCCATGTTGAACTATGTCCTAGAAATGGAAACAAGCACTCAGCTGTAAAAAATTAAAAATTCATAGTTGAAGATAGGCTTTGGAGCTCTTCAGACAAGGTCTTAAGATGCTTGCATTTCTAGCTAGATTTTAATTTTCTATAACATCAGTTGTTGTGGCTAATCTGATCCTCTCTAGTAAAGTCTGTATTGCATAATTATGAAGCAGGTAGAGTGTTTCTACTAGCAGGTCGAAATACTCCTGCTAGTTTCCCTTCAATAACTAGCAATGTCCCTCATTAACACTTTAAAATAAATGACTGGGTAAAACCAACTTCAAATTCCAATCTATGGTCAGACATTGTGACCGTCAGGTGATGAAAGGTGATATCATAAGAATCTGTTCTCAGGCTTGAGTAATAAATATATCTTAACTCCTTTCATTTTACTAGTTGCACTGTGTTTTGATCATAGAGCCACATCAACAAGCAGCTGGAACTTCTGCCCAAAGGGTAAATGCTGGAAACATAAGTGAAGACACACAGGGAATTACTATCACAATATTCTTAATTTCAGTCAAATCTGTATGAAACATAGAACAATTTATCATGTCTTTGATTTAAAATAAATAAATAAATGCTCCCCCCCAAATTAAGTCAATAGGTTTAGATTAAAGTAACCTCAACTTTAATCTTAATAATAGGAGAAAAACCCTGGGACTACTACTGCAGTGCATTAGCAAGGGTATTTTGCAGATTCAAAAAGGTTCTGAACAGTAAATTTATAGGAACACTACATGATTGCCTTGCAAATTAATACAATTTGATTTTTCTCATTCTTTTTAAAATCAGCAAGATTATACAGTTCAGCCTTTTTTCTCCACTGCTGAAAAGTAAAGACTGTATTTTTCAATTTAAAATTTTCTCTAGCTGCCAATAGGTATTTTCATTACTGTTTTTTGTACAAAGGCAAATAAATACTGCCTAGAGTTTATCATTATGTTTGGATTATTGAAAACATGGATTGCCTCTGTTTTTACACTTGAGATGATGATTTCTATTTTCAGACTAAGATGGACACCGAAGTAGAGTGCTTTTTACTTTATCTTTTGATAGGACATTGTAGCAATAAACTTAACAATCCAAAGCATCATGAACATATTTTTGCTGGTTATTAGGGACAAAAAAATAAAGCAATCAGTTTGCATTAAAAATTTTCTATTAAATTATGGATTAAAATAGTACAAACCGCACTGGCAATTTTTAACTCAAAACAAATCTCCAAAAATTACTAGGAGTACATCCCACCTTCAGCCAAACATGCAACAATAATGCTGATGTAAGAAGATCAAGGCAAGAGCAAGGGTAATCTGAAACATGTAGTATTAATATAGTTTGTAGTCAGACTAATTTTTCCTATTTGTTTCCTTTTCACGTGACAGCATCCCTAAAGGACACCTGGCATTTTATTCATTGACACAGGGAGAAAACTCAAGGGGTCAGAAGACGCAAGGGCCGCTCTTCTCATTTTGCATTCTTATATAGGTCTTTGGCACGCCTCTCCTTCAGGTCAATTCCATTTCACTCACAAAAAACATGGCCAATCATTTCTTACGCTACATCTGCCAAGAGATCTAAGGTAAAAATGCGCATAATAGAAATGAAAAATGATAGGAAAGGGTGACAAAGATGATCAAAGATCATGAACAGCATCTCTCCAAGTAAAACTAAAAAGTCTAGACACACCTTAAGGGAAGGAAGGATATAATATAGGTCTCTCAAATCATGAGTAGCAAGAAGATGATGAAGACCAACCAACCACTTGCATTATCTTCCTATGAAAGAATCAAGCAGTGTCAAAGGAAACTAGGAAACAGGTGCCAAAACCAAAAATCCCACCATCTGACCCATGATCTTCTTGCATCATGGTCAGACTGGGGACTATGACCTTTGGAAGCTTTGCTATTGATTTCCCACATGTCATTCTTACCTATGTATCTTCTATTGCCATTGTCAAGCAGAAGACGTTGGACTAGATGGAGGTTAGTTGTGATTTTTTTTTCTTTTTTTAAAATTTTGCTAAGATTTCCTCTTAATGCTCATAGTGAAGCAGCTCCACCACTGTTAGAGAATGAGTGTGTGTATGTCACAAGTTGGCATGGCTACAATTTTTAAAGTTGTGATGCATAAACCAAACAAAACTCACAGTACAAAAAAAAAGCAAGAGCAGTACCTGGTCAAGAAGATGTTTGCATCCTCAACTGTTAGTACGGTCAGATACAATAATTATTCACCCTCCTATCGCAACTTTTTATATAACCTTAGTCCAACAGCTTTCACCAACAATTTTCTGTGTAAATGTAGAAACCGTCTACTCTCTTAAAGCCAGAAACTTTTATACAATATGGCATTCATCTTGCTACCTCACTCCCCTGAAAGAGCATCCAAAATTAATTGTCTTATTTCAGCATCACATTCAAAACTGTCCATTGGAGAAGTTCACCTTACCTGTACATGAAGGGAGCTACCGTAGCAGTGTTTGGGTGGCTGTATTGCTGTTGGGGATGAGGTAGCTGAACACTCACAGTGTTGCTCCCTGTGGTGTGCGTCGTTGCGGCGGGTCCGTTGACAGCTTGGCTGCTGCTGCTGCTGTTGAGGCCTCCTACACCTTTTCCTTCTGAAGAGGCTATGCTGGATGAGGAGCTGGAATGTCTGCTGTCCAGCTGAGACTTCTGATGAGAGAGCCCCGAGCCGGCTTTCCCGCTGCGGCTTCTCTCACCTTCCTTTGCAGGAACGGGGGCACTTGAGGATTTCCCTGTGGTGGTTTTCATTCCTGGTTTTGGTATTCCACTGTGCGAAGGGGCGGAGGCCTCCTTCTTGGCACTATTCGGCTTTCCTCCTTTAGGGATAAAGCTTGCAATCTTGGAGGACTTTTTTGGCATCTCTGTTGTTGCTAGCGTTGCCTGTTCTTCTTTTGGTTCCTCTTTCAGGTCCAGCTTTTCTGTGATAGATGTTCTCTTTGCAATGTCTTTACTTTTATCCTTTTCTTTCTCTTTCTGTTTCTCTTTATCCTTCTCATTACCCTTTGGAGAATTTTTCTTATTAGTTAGTGCCCGGCTAAAAGTCCTTTGTGCAATTCCTTTGAGTGCAATCTTGGGACTACTGGACATAGATCCCGGATTGTTCACATTCTGATTCATGGCATCAATTTCTTCACTTTCCTCAAAGCTGAGAAGCGTCTCCAGCTTTTCACAACTGTCATCCCGAGACCCTGGACACTCAAGCGTTGTCCCTCCTGCTTTGGAGCCTCCTTTGCTATTGAAGAGTTTTAATTTTTCAAGCATGGATTTTTGACCATTGGGAGTTGTTTTGGTGATTTCTGCTGGAGGCTTTGGAGGCTCCGCTAGGGGCTGCTTTACAGATAACATGGAAGATGTAGCTGTGTGCTTGGCACTGAGGGACTTGCTGCGCCAAGGTTTAATAGCAGAGCTGGGCTGAGGGATGGCTGATGAGTTATTGCAACTAACAGTACTGCTGCAGCTTTGGACTGAGGATGAGACATTTTCATTCATTCCTGTGGGTTGGGAAGCTGTACTGTCCACAGGTTCTGGAAAAAAAAAACAAAA
Organism: Pedionomus torquatus; assembly: GCA_013398155.1. Lineage (NCBI taxonomy): Eukaryota > Metazoa > Chordata > Aves > Charadriiformes > Pedionomidae > Pedionomus > Pedionomus torquatus. Next base: position 125,968 of record VZRU01004753.1, read on the forward strand.
AAAATTACACAAAACCCCAACACAGTAGTACCTGATATTATAGCTAGTCTGTGATTCTTTCAGTAATGAAACATTAGGAACTTTACAATAATAACATTGAAAAGATAGGCACATATTAGTATTTTCAACACCAGTATCAGTTAAAGAAAATAAAAGCTAGTTTTCTTTTCCTACCCAGCAGAACAGTAATGAGCTCCTACTATGTAATTTACATTTACTTGCTGTTTCAAGAAAAAGAAAAAAGAATCTCCTCCAATTCAACCCAAAATGTGTTTTGCAATGTGCTCTCCCTTATTAAGTTCATAATACTTTTTCATTAGCAAAAACACAGCACTATTTTCTAACTAAGGGCTTCCTCTGCTTTTGGCAAAATTCTTTCTGTCCAAGTTCAATTCTTAGAAAAACCTCAAATGTATAAAAAATGCAGGAGTAAGGAAAAATTAAAAATGAAGTCCTTTCAGTTATTGGGGGGGGGAGATGAGATCTTCATATGCAAAAGGCAGAAGAAAACTCCATGTACAAAAATAAAACCAATTGTGTCTTTATGCAATAAAGCTAAATTAAGTATTACCACATATCTTAATGCAGCTGTAAGAGCAACTAGTGGCAGTAGCTGTAGAGCCCTCCCCTCTCTGAGAAAGCAAACCATTTATTTTGTTAGTTCCTTTTAATGTTATTTGTTCTTGTTAAGATATAATACTAGTTCAGAGTTTAAAGAGAGCTTGAAAAATCACACTCACCTACCAGCGGCCACTTCTCCTCTGAAGTTTCTCTTTGCAGAGTTTCCTTTCTGGAGACGTTACTCTCTCAATTATCACAAATATGTTTTCTGTTAAACTGCTCATGTTTCCAATTAACTTTTGTCATCTATGTCTGTTTGCCTGCCCAGCAGCCTGCTGGGGATTAACGGCTCTTACCTATATTTCCCTGCCCTCTAGCAATAAAGTAAACTGTGTACAGAGCTGCATTTTTTTAATTCAAAAATCAACAGCGGTTGAGAGCGTACGTTTTCAGCAGCAGGAGCAGCCCTGTGAATTCAGCCCTGTAAATCATGAGCCGCTGCAACCACACAAGGACTGTTTTACTTCACTTTCAGCTGCTCAGTGAAGATACGGCTCTGTTAACCTCCCTCCTCTGATCCAAACCAGAGCTACTAAGGATTTAAAGCACATACATCTTCCTGACTTAATGTAGAATCAGGTTTCTAAAAGTATTAGAGACTCCTTAATAATAAACTCAGTTGTTTCACATGGTTATGGAAAAAATGCGATAGCAGGATGTAACAATACTTCAAAAAATATTACCGAAGTCAGAACGCTTCCAGGGCTCTATTATTAACCAATAACTATTATATTGGCTGGTCTCACTACTCCTTTTCCTATGGCAAACTACCCATACGGAGGTGGAAGGAAGCAAGAGCCAAATTACAGACACAGAAAGGAATCATACTTCTTCTAAACTAGTGCCAATCTGCTGACTTCCAGGGCATTACCCCTGTTTTACTCTAGTATAGAAGGAAAATCAAACCATCAAGAGTACCAAACATCAAGACCTGCCCTGCTTAAGCCTACTAAATTCAATCTGATGGCTTAAGAAGGAAGAAGCGATAAGTATTGGGTGACTCCCTGTGCAAGGAGAAGCAGTGACCCACCACAGCACCCTGCCCACAGGCAGAAGATGAAGGAAGCTGTTGGAAATGTTACTCCCTCTGCTTTCAGAAGCTGTGCACCATGGCTTTTTCCATCATGCCTCTGACTATACACTGCTGTTTCATCATGATTTCCTGAAGTCCTCCTACCCATCAAAATCTACTTCCCATTGCAACACCGCACCATGCTCATTTTGTGAACTCGGAACAAGCAAGCCTTTGTCTCAGCTTGACTTCCACAGAAGACGCCCAGCAATGTAGTGAAAGCTTCACAAAAATCCCAATTGTGCATAATTCACATTTAATCTGTTTTATAAAAAAAATAATAACTGCCCATCTCAGTATAAAGATACTTCTACAGAAACTGTAGTTTCACAGCACTTTCAACACTAAGTTCCTATCTAAATGCATACTGGCCTAATCACTCTAAAAAAGAAAATTTCAGCGCAAGGTGTACCCATGTGCACAAATAGGAGCTGTCTGGCACGACATGAACATGCCTAGGGTGAATTTACAACTGGTCCCAGAGATGTACCTGACATACTAATCAGTATGGGCAGGGAAGCCTTTCATTTCTCAGAAACACTAAGCTACAAGGAGTAACGGGATTAGGACAACATAAGGAGCACAAATTGATATTACTTTTTGGAAAAGAAACCTGTTTTCTTTTCAAATGGGTTCTTAAAAACAGTTTGAAAAAAATAAAATACAGGCAACGTGTATCGGTATGAACAAAGCCATCCTGCATTCACTAGAACTCAGAGTCTACATAGGGTCCTCGCATGAGCTGTGACCTGCAGGCTGAGGCACACACCTAAGAAGTGCTACCCAAAAACCAGGCTGTGGTTCATAACTGAGATGTAAATTCTGACTCCATCTGGATGCAGCCTTCGAGTACCTAAAGGGGCCTGTAGAGAAGATGGGGAGGGACTCCTTATCAGGGAGTGTAGTGATAGGATGAGGAGTAATGGTTTTAAATTGGAAGAGGGGAGATTTAGATTGGATATTAGGAAGAAATTCTTTCCTGTGAGGGTGGGGAGGCACTGGAACAGGTTGCCCAGAGAAGTTCTGGAAGTGTTCAAGGCCAGACTGGATGGGGCTTTGAGCAGCCTGGTCTAGTGGGAGGTGTCCCTGCCCATAGCAGGGAGGGGAAACAAGATGATCTTTGAGGTCCCTTCCAACTCTAACCATTCTATGATCTCAAACACTGAGCTAGCTGCTAACACACTGCAGATCAGCTGTGGGAGCAGAAACTGGAGGCAACCCACATCAAAACAGTCTTTCTATGAGGTTTACAAGTGAATGGAAGGTGTTCATTTGGATCATCAACTTCATCCTAACAGCCCAGGTGAGTGCTCCAGTCCACAGGCTTTTGGGGAAAAGGCTTTCTTGGATCAAGTGAAATGGCTTGTTTTCCAAATACAAAAGCATTGTAAAAAATTTATTTCCCAACAAAATCCAGTATTTTTTAATTTCTCCTTTATTTGAATGTTTTCAGGATTTTTTAGAATTTATTTTTAAAATGTTTGCTCACTGAACAAAATACACTTTTTTCAGTTTGTTTTAAATCACAGCATTCACTTTGTCCCCAACTCCCCCCGCCATAGCCTCCTTTTTGGAACTTGTGCTTCCGTTGCTAGTGGCATAGGATGAGTACAATATAGCTCCATTTAGAGAGATGCTCCTTTTTTACAGACATATCAGGGAAATCAGAATTAGGACAATACCATGACTGTAACATTTAAAAAATTACTATATGGGAACATTAATGTAATTTTCAGAGTCTCTACCTAAAATTTTTCAGAAAATTAATTCTAGGAATGTTGGATTCTACACACCCGATATCAATGAAAAATATTTAGAAACTCTTAAATATATATGCTAAGAAGGAACACTTTGGAATAGGAAAGAAGATATTTTCTTACACAAGTACAGTGGATTTTTATTCATACTCAGATAAAATACAGTGAAACTGGATACTCAAAGTCCTCAATTTTTTGGTACATTCCACCACGCAAAGTTCATGCAAGAAATAAAAAGTTCACAATAAACACACTTTTAGCCTCAGCTTGAGAAAAATTCTGTCTTTTTAAGATTCTCTGTTTCATTCTTACAAACAAGTCTGCTGGCTCTTTTACTTCTCAGACCAACCAGACTTGGTAAACGAAAGGGGTTCTGCTGCCAGAATGTAGATTCAAATGCTAGGTTTCCTAATGAAGCAGTAACATCAATATGTGGATAACACATCAGCATGCAAAGGGGAAAGTTTTATTCAGCATAGCATAGGCCCTTCTTTCATGAAAAGGAGAGCAGGTTTCATGCATTCGATTAATAAGCTTATTATTTCCCACGTGTTCCTTTGTGAGGGAGATATTTTCTTTCTTCAGCAACCTGCATTAACTAAAACTGACTATAAAAGAAATGTTTTCGAACCCAAGCTACAGTCTACTATAAATAATGATCACTTTCCTCTTTTCAAAGTAAAATCTTGGCCTGAAATCTATTTTGTTCCTAGCGTTACTGTTAAAAAAAAGATGTAGGTGGTCCAGTTCCAATGCCAATACGCACTGTAGCATGGGTAAATCTGATTTCAGCTGCTCCTGCAAAGTCTTTACTACAACTGCAAACCTACCCATTTGTGTTGGAAAAAAAAAAAAGTCTAAAGGCTTATGATTTAATTCTTCCACTGAAGCATTTGAGAGCTTACGTTATAATAAGGTCAAGAGAAAATATATGCAATTTCCCATCATTTATCACATTCACTCTAGGCAAGCAGACTTTGCTCTGCTGTAACTGAAAACAATCATTATAAGCATGAAAGGCAACACAAAGGATATTCTCATAGTTACTTCTCCTTAGGAAGGTCAAGAACTTAACAGCATTTTTTTCATCTTAGAATGAACAAGCTGTCATTTTTTATTTCACAGCTATGGGAAAAATAAGTTCTCATGAAAAGAAATATCTTTTAGTCCAGTTCACAGATTAGATAACCGAGTTAAAAGCAAATTCACAACCAATTTCTAATTTAGGAAATAAAAGCAGATCTGCTCTATGACATTATAGTGTCAGAATGGCAGAAACCACTGTGGCAGTTTCATCATTTCCCATCTAGAGGAATAACTGGTGAGTCCTTCCCATCCACCCACCAGAAGATGCCTCTTACAAATAAGAATCCTACAGAAAAAACCTTTTTAGCTGAGGTATTCTCTCATTCAGTGGTGATTTATCATGCTCAGCAAACCCCTGAAGTACGGAAACACCTGCATTTCTGCCAGGAGCCGACTATAAAAATCACATCTTTCCATAATCCAAACCACAAGCAGGTAGAACAGAACATTCCCAACAAGAGAAGCCTGGCACACAGCCCTTCCTCAAAACAAGCACATCTCTTCTGGCCCACAGAAATTTCTATTTCGATTGTAATGCTGTTGACTGGAGAGAACTACAGGTTCTGGGAGCATTACAGGAAGGGACTGGCTGATTTACCAGCTTTGGGTGGGCAAGAGATACAACCTCTACCCATCAGAAGACTGAAGCTTTGTGTTGTCTATTCTACTCTGGACCACAATAAAAAGTAACACAAACATTTTCTTAAAGCAGAGGTTGCCAGATAGGAAAATTCTGCATAACCTGAGAAAAGAACAGATAGGAGACACTTTGCTGTGCTGAGGACAAAAACTTCACCAAGCTGAGCAGAATTGGTTCCTTCAGCTTTTATCCACCACCTTTCCCTTTAAGGGTGATTTAATTTATTGTAACATGAGACAAAAATTACCTTTATTCCTTAATATTTTTCTTTCCTTCCATTGTATCTACTTCTCCAAGCTCAGTGTTGTAAATTCTGCAGCTCCAGCAGCAGTCTCATGTATTCACAGGAATGTGTTGTACCTCTGAAAACTCGTACCAAGGTCCACAGATACATTAGTAATTCAACTTCCACGTTTCCGTGAAGCACCCTTCGTTCACACAGAGCTCCAGTATATGAAACAACAGTTCTGCTGTTGACTGGTTTATGTTGCCAAGACTCAGTGTTTTTGCTGAGGTGAAGGGAAATAAAACTGGAGCACAGACGATCCTTTTCTCTTTGTCCTGACATAACGGACTAAGACAGTTGAATTCCTTGTTGTTTTTGCTTAGTTACTGTAAAATTCAAAATGCTGTCCACATGACTGCCTAAGAAAGAGGCTGGAGGGACCTCTATCGACCACGTACCAGTTAGATGATCATAAAAATAATGAAACCAAATTTACTATGCCATTCTAAACTAGTTGCACTGTCCATTTAATACAAGTACCATTCTTGTTCATTACTCTTCATTTTCTTCTCATTATTTGCACAATCAAATCTCCCAAGATTTCTCATAACAGAGTTATTCAAAAGGATTAATGAGTTCCAGGCAAGGAGTTGTTATGGAGTCTTTGATTAGGTTTTAAATATAGCTGGAGTGGACAATATGTGTACTTAGCAGCCTTCATCTACTCATCTAGAAATACGCCACATACATATGTCTGAGAATTGCACTTAGGGAATATATTGTCCATTGGCCTGTTTTGATTTTCAGTATTGGCTCCAATCTGGGCTTGGAATGGTCATGGATGTAGAAACAGAAGCAGATTTTTAACAGAGAAAGCACAATAAATAGGAAAAAATATCTACAAAAACTCTCCCTGATCAGTCAATCTGCCAAGCTAAACTACTTCATAAACTCAGAAATGACACACTTTGCTCCATGAAAAGTCATACAGCTCCTGGCTGCTATACACAGCAAAGCAGCAAATAACAATGCACCCTCAAACATGGATAGTTTAAACAGAGGGGTTGAACCAAAACATGTAGAAATACCGTCACTTTAGCATCATCCATATTTACACCTATATATGAGCATACATAAGAATATGGAAATCTATTACATTTTTATATCAAAACCAGCTGACAAACACATACTACTTTTCATACCAGAGTCTTCTTCATCTTTTCATCAGATCTTTCAAACAAGGCCAATTACCTTATCAGCAAAACGACAATCTAGTTGTAGCAGCAGATCTTTCAAACAAGGCCAATGTGCTAGTAACGATCTACTATTGATGACTGTAATGAAGGGCTGGGCCATGACTTTCTGCTCATCAGCCACTTCAGATGTGGGGGCAGTTCTCTGGCTCCAGTCATAGATTCCTTAGGTCTATTTGATTATGGATGAGGAACAGAAAAAAGGCTCAGTAGAGAAGCCAGAAATGGAAGGGACCAGAGAGGCTGGACAACGCTTTTACCCAGAGAGAGGAGGCTTCTACAAGTGTGGTAGAAACATGTGGCTCTTACAGAAGCCTGGGACCACCGCTGTTTGCTTTCCTATGATTTAATAGTGAACTTTCTTTTCCATAGCTGTTCTTCTGGCACAATTCACCCAGCAATAAATTTACAAGAAATTGTAAATATTTATTTTAAAAAGAAACACCTAGGAACTGTAAAGGCCACGAAATGCTGGGCCAGCTCTTCAGCTGGTATAAATTAACATGGTTTCACTGTTTCCAACACAGCCATGCAGATGTACACTGGGCAAGAAGTTGTTTCTCAAGGTTATATTTCACTTCAAAGCTCATCATGAGGATTCTCATCATGAGCCATACAGTTAAGAACATATGATTGGCTATTTTTTAAAGTGGTTTTTTTTTTCCAAAACCTTTATTTAAATATGTATTTGGCTTGGTTAAGTTATTCCTAAAGCTTATACCAACTGTGGCAAAGTTTAATGGTCTTGTAAAGCTCCACTTCAGTCACTATTAAGCCTTCAGCCAGGCTTAGTTTAGGTAAAATGACACATATTTTTAAATGCCAAATCCAGCCAGTTGAACAGTTGTAAAATTAAGCACAAATATGATTTATTGCATACGTGTGTCTTGCCCTATAAACATGCCATACTGCTTGTTATATTCTGACACTCTTTAGGCTCTTTTATGACCTAACACAAATACGTTGCTAAAGATTCACTAAGATAAACCAATCTCAAAAAAAAAAATATTAAAAAAGTGAAAGGATGTAAGCAATAGCCCAGGAGATATATATAAATATACATGCACACATATATATATCAAATGCCTAAAGATGAGTTTTTGTTTGATGCTAATGACTCTCATAAGGTTACTGGCTTATGTCATAAGGTGACCCTCATGTTTGGGGAATACAGAGGCATCGATGCATTTGATAAATTGGAGAAATAGACTAAGCCAAAAAGATTACATTAATTCAAGTTGACTGAAGAGTTCTGTGCTTAGAAAGGAGAAATTGAATGCCAAAATATAAAAGGTCAAACAATCAGCTATGCAACTGTCTCACAGAAAAGAAATAGGACTTACAGTAGACCACAATTGGACACCTCTACAATGTGACACTAAGGAAAAACTAATATCATTCAGGCATGCATTATGAGTACCATATATAGGACAAAGAATACAATTATTCTGTCCTACTCAGCACTACAATAAGGCATCAGGTGGAGCACTGTGTCCTGCCCCAGATGCCATCTAAGAGACTGACAGACTGGAAAGAGGTCAGAAGAGATCATCAAGACATACAGCAGATTTATCATAAAGAACGTATGAGAAGAAGCTTGACAACGGTAGACATTGTTTAGTCTAGAAGAGAAAAGACCAGAGAGATATTTTAAGCCTTCAACTATATGAAGACTGAAGCAGGACAGAGATCAAGGAAGAGCAATAACATGCTTAATTTTTAGCTAAGCAGAATCCTGGTTTTTTTTGTTTGTTTGTTTGCTTCTTTGTTTTGTTTTTTTTTAACAAGCTAGCTTTAAGACCAAATAGACAGTGGAAGGGATACATTTAAGGAGATTGTCAAGTTCTTGTCATGAGGCATTTCAGAACACCAGCAAATGCCTCGGGTATAGGTAGTTGACTGCTTCAGAGTTGGAGCACAGACTCTGGTTATTTAGAGATGCAAGACTATATATATATAAGGTGTGCTGCAAACTTGTCGCAACTTTAAACGGAGCTCTTTAAATGGAGTTAAAGCCAAAAGGCACATCTATCTATACTACACAGTTATGTCTCAAATTTGTGTAAGGATATCAGAAGTAGTTTTAGAATTCTGAACAAACAAAAGAATCTCCCAAGAAGAAAATACAAAACAAACCACCAAGTTTCTCAGGGTATCTTTCAGATTATCCTGCACTCCTTTCTTCTGTATTAATTTTGTCTCTTGCCACATCTAATTCATGGTCACTGTACTATATCCAATACAAAATAAATCATACCGAACATCTGGTAAATACCTTCAATGCAAGTTATATTTAGAAAACTGGATAGCATTGTTTCAGTGCCTGCTTTTTGGTAGTGCATAGAGCAGAACAATAGAAAATATCAACTATTCTAGTTATGGATTTGTTGAAACAAACCATGTAAATTTATTTTCTCATCAATGTGACTTACAGGGAAAACTGTCCCTCAGTAAAAACAGAGAGAATTTCTTGGCTACCAGGTGAGCAGAGAGGCAGCACCCTAAGCTCTGTGCAGAATATGCCATTTGCTTCATACCTCACCTCGATGAAACTTGTACATTTTTAAAGAGTGGAATGCCTGACATTTTTTAATTTATCATATTCTCACTTCGTTGAGCCAAGAACATTTATTTCCCAGGGAAAATCCAAAAGTGTGGGTAAACTGGTTTCAAACTTTATGGAATTATGCCTCTTTATAAAGTGAAACCTTTTCGACTTTTGCACACTCTTATCAAGTCAGCGCTACAAAGTAAACATTAGATGAATTCAGTTTTCTGAAGAAACAGAAACCTATAAAGAAAACTAAAAACTAGTCAGATATAGAAGAGGAGTAGAAGTAACTGCTCCAAAAAGTCCAATGAAGGAAATATTTTCAACATATATACAGTCACAATTTTCAGTCATGAAGAAATTAAGAAAGTCATAACTTCCAAAAACAAATAAAAAAATAAAATTATGTAACTTGCTGCTGTTGCACGAGCCAACGGTTTCACTCTATTCATTCACTTCCCGGCTTTCTGACATCACTGCAGGGTTTATCGATAAGGACAGGAATCTTTCCTTTTCAGGAACTGTGCTTATTTTTGCTAGTGCCTAGTGAACTGTTAAAACTTTCGGCTGTTCCTCACTTCAAAAGGCTTCCTCACACCACCTCTCCCCCATCCCTTGCATGGCTGGGCTCGGCCATGGTGCAATGGCACAGTTAAAATCAATTTCAGTGATCTGGCAGTTTGTACCAAAAGGGTCAATGTCTTTTCAATATCAGCTGAAGTACATTGGAGTTCTCAGTTGGAACCCACAGCAGCATACTGCCTAGAAAGGATATTGGCCAATATACCAGGATTAATTTCACATTTCTGTTTCATTTAGCAACATGCCTGTGTGCCACCAGATGTTGCAGTGACTGACTCAGTGAGGAGCACCATAAAACCAGGGAGTTCTCCCATCTATAATTTATCTTTTTGGGTTTGTATTATCACTTTCCACTTTCTTCTATAGGATATAATGCACATGAACACTTCAGAACTATTCAGTTTTTGATTAGTAAAAGAAGTCATTCAAAATGCTGAGACTTATTAATAACGACTGTTATATATATACACACATATATATTATTATAATAATAATATATAATAACAACTGTTGTAATACGTTGTTATATTGTTGTTAGCTTCTACCACCTACCAACATTACAATGGGCTTTTTAAACAGACCAGGAGGACATTACAAGTGGTTTTCAGATTCTTTTAAAGAAAGAGTCTCCATTGGGCTATCTGAAAAGTGCCCATTGCTACTTCAAGATAGCTTCTGAACATGAAAGTAAGTAACCATAGACCTTGATGACCCTCAAAAACTGGGTCAGCACAATCCCAGTAAATGAACTTTCCTCAATACCTTGGTTTTTAAAAACCAAGAATTTGACCAGCACAGGCTCTGCATGAAGCTGCCTGCAAGACCAGATCTAGAGGTCCTGCTTTTATTTTAACTCTTCATATTCAGCCAACTGATCCCAACTGATCCTGCCTAATAACTCCTCTAGCCTTATTACTAAAATGGACAAAACCACAGAATACGACTGCTATTTTATGCTCAAAGAGATGGAATTACCAACACCGTGCTCTTATTTTCTCTTACACTTAGATGAAAATTTTATAAGGTGGTTATGGACTGTAGACACAAATTGAACTGGTATGAATTGGGCATAATAAAATCTGTTTACTTTAAGCTTTTTCTTCCAGAGGACAATAGTCATTTGAAATGAGTTCACATCACCCTCGGCAGGTCATTAACATGCCCAGCACTGAAATGTTCACACTGTACCTGACAACTTGATCATCACCGAACAGGAAAACAGCTGGCCGTTTTGTTTACTTTAAATATAACATGTTATCTTCATTATCTCAACTATTAAATATCAAAATGAATTACTTTTTCTTTGGCCAGGAAAAGGGGAAGATGAGGTGACAATGAGCCCTGGAACAGGGCTGGCCATGTATATAGCTTCTACTTGGAAGAGACTGCCTGCTCAGCCACCCCAGTCACTTTCTGCCAGCCCTGAGTCAAGCTGGCTTAACGCTGCAGGAATCGAACGCAACGCCTCCGATCCACTGCCACGGCTGCCGTAACTCTCCCTGTATCTGCAGCCAGAAAAAGTCTTTGCTTTCACATTCAGGCTTCTACACTGAATGCTACTATAAAAGGATTAAAAAAAAAAAAAAGAAAAAAAAAAAAAAAAAAAGTTAACTCCCGAACAAGAATTTCTATCATGCTTTACAAGTCTCAGAGCTCTTTATAACCCCTTTTTTTTTTTTTAATTTTTATACTCTTATTTGGTACAAAGGCAAAAGCCTGGATTTTGTCTCTGTTTATTATTATTAATTTATTTGGAGTGGAAAAACTGCATGAGGTTAAGCAGAACAGAAGGGTTCCAGTGAGGAAGCTTGTGCAACATCACTTGACCGTCCTGTACTTGGTACAAAAGCCAAATCTGGTGATTCACAACATCAAATATTTCATCTGATATTGTTCTCTGTTTTCATGTGCTTAGATGAAACATCAGGATCATCTGAGTGAATCTTAATGACAATACGGTTCAAAAAATTTCACTCAGTAATTTCTAAGCCAAATCTGTAACTTCTGTCTGAACATCAGCGCTGGGCAAAGGTTAATTTTTAAGGCATTATGTCAGATTTAATCTCTTTCAATGGCTAATCATCCTCATTTTTAAAACTTATATCCAGTTTGTAGTCTGAATTGGATTTATTTCAAATTCCAAACAAATGGACACTCGAATGCTTTTTATTGAGGTCATACAAAATCCTTATAACTATAAATTTCACTCCATAACGGTATCTTGTAGATAATCTTTCTTTTAGTCAAAGAACATACATTAACCTTTTAAATACCTATCTACAAAGGAGTTTGTAGTATCTTTGTACTACACCTCTAATTATGCAGTGCTCTTCTCTATGTTGTATCAGCATCCCTCTTTTTCAAAGCCCATTCAAATACTGATGAAAATTCTAGCCTTCAAGATACTGCCCACAAGAACTCCAAGTTCCACATGTTTTGTTTTGCTCCTTGTAAAGATAAGAGGTTTTCTCTCTAAGAATAATTTTTCAATTGAATCTGGGGCTTTGATGTAATCCATACCTGCTGCTTTTAAATGACCCTAAATGACACCGAGTTCAAGACAAGCTTGGTATCACACAGAAACAAGCCATAACAGTGTATTTCCACAAACTTTTTCTATCAAAGCAGGATTTATTATGAAGAATTTGAGAGATCAGGAGGAGAAATTTCAAGTGGGTCAGTTCCAAATTTAGGATTTCCTACTCTTTACACGAGAGAACATTTAAGCAAATAAATAATCATTGATTTAACAGTAAAGTTGACATGAAAAACTATGGTTCACATGAACATCTCTAAAATAAAAGATTAATTTGTAAATAAACTCTGGAAAACCACCTCTTTTTTATTATTTTATTTTAAATTGATGTCTGCTAGTTCAGTCAACATGAACAAACAAGCACTGTAGAGAACCCCAGTGGCCTTCTGAGCAGCGTACTCCAGGAGTCAGTACCATGTGGATTCTCACATATCTAATAATGAAAATCTCATTGCAGCTATATAGATTTAATGTTCAAGAGTCATTCCTACTAAAGCTATTAGAAGATATGCCATGTCCTCTTGAACTGTACCACTAAATATAACTGCCTACATATAAAGACCAGATATTTTTAGCACACATTTGGCATATGTAACCATACACCAGTAAGACTGATTTACTAAGTGGAGTGGAGGTTACATTTCCTTGCCAATATTTTACTTACTTGGTAGTCAGTCCTATTTTGACAACACAATGTTAAAAAGTTATAGGAAAGAAATTTTAACTGCCCTTTGAAATACCTTAATATCTCTTCCTATTTTAAAAGGAAACAATATTTAAAGGTATCTCAGTGTTGTAATTTTATATGTGCCAGAACTCAGAGCTGGACTCAAGTAATACTACCCCCTTACTGCTGGTTCCATACAGGTCTGATACACGCAAAACTGTCATTGCAATGAGACCCTCTCTCTGTGAGACCTGAGGTCCCTGTCCTCCTGCAAGGGAGATTTTACTGCTTCTCTGGACAAACTTCTCCAACATTTAATTCTTCTCATAGAGAAGGATTTTATTCCTATTGCCAGAGTAATATTCCCCTAGGGGAATGTGTGCCCCTTGTCCTGTCTCTGTGCAGCGTTGTGAATATAGTGACTGCCCCTTACATATTAAAAGACAGAGACTAAATATATACACTGCATTCCAATTTATAAGGAATTACTCAAACTGTGAAAGAAATAAAAGAAAAGGAGCATCAAATAGAGAGGCAGGTGCTCTTCTTATTCTCCTGCCCATACAGCATATGAATACCTGGAAGTCAAGACATGCAGAGCTAAGATTACAGCCGAATCAGCAGGATCTGGTTTCAGAACCCTTGTGAGATTTGTATCAAGTAAGTCTGCAAGAACACTACTATTAAAACAATCATTTATTTTACCTGAATGCATGAATCTGTATGCATATTTTTCCCCTTTTTTCCAATAGTACATATTTAAGAGAAACCGGACATTATTATTCCTAAATCTGAATAATAAACATTCCCCTTTGATCTCATGTGGAAATGTCTGGGTCAAAGTCTGGTAGTGGTTTTTTTTTAGTACTGGCATATTACCTACCAGTCCAAAGGAAAAGTGTCATTTTTCCCACAGACTTCTACTGCCCTCTGTAGGATTATTTTAAATAAAGTATTAGGAACAAAGTAGAAGAAAAATCTCAAAGGAAAGCATGTAAGCCTGTCATGTTACTGTATCACTTCATAAACATCCTGGATATGGCATATTAAGTTGATGTTTCCTAAAGCTCCATGAACTCAGCAATTTCATAGACTTTCTAATCGGGAAGTAATAAACAGAATGTTCCCATATACAATATTACCAGACTTTGGAGAATGCAGAATGTAAACTGAGTGCCTGAAGATTAGTGAAGACAGTGGATATATGAGGGTGTTCAGAACCAGTCAAAAATACCCACCATTTTTCAGAACTGCAGACTGCTTTCAAAGCATGTCCCAAGAGACTCTCTGTTGTGTGTAGCTAAGCAAAATACTGAGAAAAATGTACTGTATCAAAGTCTTTACTGAAGTTGTATGCTTCAATATTTAAGTTTCATTTTTGATAATCCCTATGACACAGTTCTGCTCCTTCTTGCCATGGGCAAAAAATAGATTTCTTTATAAAATTTTAGCTATTTTTTATTTGGTGATCACATTAGACAATTTGGAGGACTTGGTAACATGGAGTCTCAAGGTAACTATAAGTAGCTAATAATTTACACACAGACACAGAAATGCAAAGGTCATTTGCCTCTTTACATTCCTTAAAAACACTTTTGACAATATAGATGAGTTCAGTGGTGACCTTGGGAAGTGACTGATGCCTTTCATACTATAGTACACTTGTAGTGTTAAAGGATATAAAAAGGACAAGAAAGTAAACCAAAGGTATACTTACATATGCATGGACTAAATAACTCGACAATTTAGAAGTGAATTAAAAGGCTCCAACTGTATGAAGGGATTATGATGAGATCAAAATCCATAAGCCTGAGTGGCTCATTATTTTCCCACAATCAAAAAATGCAATTAGATTTTAATTACATTTTTCTTAAGAAAAAGAGCTTGTAACAGCATTTGCACACATTGAAATACCCTGCCTAGAATGTAAATGCAATTATAAATGGCTAATCACTGTGACAATAAATGAAAAAAAAAAAAAAGTACCACCAGGTCCAATCATTTTATGGCGTTAGGAATGAGGACACTGGAATTCCTACAAGTTTGAAGGGAATTTCACATACAAACTGTATGCCTAATGCCAAAAAGCAAGCTAAACCTATCATACCCCAACCTCAAAGAAGGTGTGCGTAGGACTGAACTAGGTGTCTAATTCATCCTTATTAAAGAAAACTTATCTCTTTTCCACATCTCAAAAGTGGTGTCAGGCAACATGCGAATACCGGGAAAGCAAGATAAAATACTGAAGACACAGTGTAAGCTGTGGGAAGTGAAACTTGCATCTCTTTATGTGTGCTCCTTTGCTAAGAGTACGTATGCATCTCAAAAGAAATGTGTGTGCATCCAAGAACCTCTTATTTTTATGCATCAGTGTAATTGTTTTCATGTTACACAAATCTTTTCCCTAAGATTTTAAGAAAACCAGCGGTCTCATCATTAATTAACTAATGGAATCTTTAAAAAAATCTAGGTTATTTATTTTCCAGTAGCTAGCTATTCCTCCATGCTCCATTTACTGTCCTTTTCATTTCTGATGTATTCTGTTTCAATTAATGCACTTTCATTGCCACAAGACACAAACGATTGACTAACAAGACAATTCACATTTGGAAGGAAAGGCCACAGATTAATAAAAGCTGAAAATTATAACCTACTTTGTAAAAAATTATCCAAATGAACTGCCTTGAAGGCTATTTTATATCACAGAGTCACCACTTGTGCCAAAACAGCCTGCCAAAACAGGCAGATTTCTCTTCCTCCCGTTTCCTTCCTCCGAAAACGCACAACGGAGCTAGAGCTGGGTAAAGAGATGAAAACTTACCAAGACTGGCACACAACATGGTCGTGTAAGCCTCACTTCCTCAGGCAAAACACAGGATATGGGTCAGAAAACTTGAATTGTCTTAGCACTTTGACAATACTTTGTCTGGCAACATTACAATTAACTTAAAATAAGCCAAAAATTTGTCAGACCAACTGCTTTTGTTTCTCATGGATGCAGACCAACTTCGTGTCATGATTATATTTTTAAGTAAAGTTGAAGTTCAACTTACATAAGCCTTCATTTAGTTTTTTTTTAAGATCATAATTTATGACTGGAAATTTTGACCAGAGCAAAATTCTGAGTCTTTAACGCCACTTATGTAGGCTGTCAAGCCAAAAACCAAATTCATTTCTTTCACTCATCTGTAATATTCATCGGAAGCAGATGATCTGGTATGCTTCTTCAGCAACCACTTTGTCTTTCTGAAGAGATGGATTACAATGAGGAATGAGGGTTCATAGAACTGTGTCCCTAAAAGCAGCTGACATTTAAGTTACCCAGTTGAAAAATTATTATTTCTCTATATGGGGACGAAAGTTTTTTAATTTTTTTTTTAAGACTGAAACCAGTACTTTACTTTCCTCACTAAGCAATCTCAGTAAATTAAAAAATAAGATGGTTCAAGTTCTTTCTTCAATGCAGTCTAACAGCATAGCACCTATATGCATGTAGGGATCATTTAGCCAACCAACACATGGCTCAGGACCCAACACATCCTGCGCTATGTCTCCCCAATCCAGTAGTCCTGGGACATGAGCAGAAGAGGAGAGCATTGACAAGGAGGACACAGAGGGAGACTGGGGAGATACTACACAGGAAAATAAGATTTCACCAGTTCTTCTGCTCATACCATACCATGTCAGCTTGTTCTTTTAACTGAAAGCCAGATCAAATTCAGATTTAGACTTGACTACTACATGCTGATGTTACAATTAAATCATCACCGTTTATATAGCAAACCTTCTAAAATTGTAAGCATGGATTTACCAAGGTGGTATGTGGCTAATTTATTAGCATATTGTGCTAAAATATTATAGATTATTTTATTCAGACCTGAGTGCAATTTTCTTCCTTTACAATGTCTGATCAAGATGACTCAGAATGTCCCTGGAGGATGCTGAGGACCCTCCATTGTCATCATTACAATGATGAAGATTTGGGCTCCAATGGCTAGATGGGGTAATATTCCAAAATCTAATGATACGCAGACATAGGACAACAGCTTTTAGAGAAGAGAAAACACAATTTCCTGAAAAGAAATTGTGTTTTCCTGAAAGAAACAGGCAAGTTGGACCAGTATTTATATATATTTAAATACCAGTATTTTTCCCTCAAGCAAAATCCTCATTACTGTTAACAGAAATTAGACATACACAACAAGGAGACTCCAGCCTAAAGGGCAAATCTGCCAAGTCATTGCAAGAAGATCACACTGAAATCCAACGCTGACCTTTCTTTGTAAGTGCAATGACTTCGTTACAGATACAGAATTAGCTGCCAGCCTATGCCAACAGTTTGACCATTTCAGAGTGATTTGCTCATTTCTCAGCAGTCACATCCCCCAAAACTTGCCTGGTCAATGCTGCCTTATAGAGCTCAGAGCTACAAAATAGAGCTAATGAATGTTGTCAGATTACCAGCTCAGTAAATGGACACAAAGTCAGTAAATGCCATTCAAAAAAGCAGCACTTCAGACAGAACAGGGTACTTGTCATTTCTGATGCAATGCCATAGACACAGTTTCACTGCAACATTTATACAACTATAACCTCTTCCTGTCTTCACTATACAATTCTTGGAATTAGATTTAAACCATGTACTTCGGTAACTTAAAGGATTTTCCACAATAGTGGAGGAAAGGAAAGAAAATGGTACTATTTATCATGCCAAAACATTGTAGAAATCTTTACTTTAATTTTCCATTCCTGTTAAGCTACTCATCAAAATGTGTAGTCCCCCCTTATCTGCGTTTGAAGCAAAATGACAAATACACGTTTCAGCACTGCCAGGTTCTCTTGCAGCTATTTTTTTCCACAGTTGTACCTTTAGGACAGCAACTCACAACTTCACTTATACTAAAGGAGGATTATATCTTTTTCAAGAAAAGCCAGCTGGTTTTTGGATTGTAAGTATCATGTTTTCAACATTTAGTTTTGAGCTAGTCTTATAACTCCTAGAGCTTAATGGAAAATTCACGTTCTCCCAAAATGAAGCCACTAGTAAGAAAAGTCTGAGGATGTCAAAATCTCAAGTGCTTACCTTTGTCATTGCTACTTGTTGGTGTTGGAGGGGGAAGTCCAGGCTTGGATTTGTCATAATTATTAAAGCTCTGGCTGCGTCGATTGTTGGCACTAATAGAACCACGAGCTTTGGCCTCACTGCCTGCAGTGGACACCCTCGTGGTAGGGCCTGGAAGTCTGATGAAAGAAGTACAATACAATTAAATATATTTAACAAAGCACTCTGGAAAACAAACTATAGAATACCATGCATAAGCTGAGAAAAAAAAAAGAATCAATATCACAAAGATCTATGCATAAGGGTTTGGCTCTTTTATAATAGCAATTTTAAAAAAAAAATCATTCTAAATGAAAAATATATGGCAAAAAAAGATACAGTCTGAATCATTTTACAAAGAAAAATACCAACCCAGAAGAACCCTGAACTGAAATTAATGGCCATTTGCCATAAATCTTGTCAATTGGAAATAGTTGCAAGTAAATTCTGTGGAGTAATACCACTGGTACAAAGTTAAGACTAAGTGAGACACTTCTGTTCTTTAAGTAGATTGCTGGATACTTTATTATGTACTAGACACATAAGGGCTACCCTTATTTTGAAATTACAATGAGACAGGTCATGTTTGCCTTTTCCCTTGTAGAGAAGCACATCACATCTCTGCTCTGAAAGCTACCAAGCCTAGCAGCCAAGCCCAACAGGACTTGGTTTAATTACTTAAGCCTACAAAAATCACACAAAGCTTAAGTGCCCCCTCTTTGGCAACTACATTATTAATAAGCTGGTATACGCCTCTGGTTTTAACTGGGTTGGTCTCTTCCACCATTTTCTTACTGTACCCTGTATACACAAGATTTACCTGTTTACCTAGAAAAAAAATGTAGTTAGGATTCTAGATTAAGTACACAGGGAGGGATACTACTTTCATACTTTTTCAGGCAAAAGGGGAAGGGGAAGACTTTTCTAAGAAGCCCAAAGGGATTAAGAAAGCTGCTGGCATCACATCTCAGAACTGTATGTCTCCTTGAGTCCTTCAAAGTCAAAGTTCATGCATAAAGTTTCCATATTTGTAATGCACTTTGTGCACTCATAAGCACATATTTCTACATTCTCAATAGATGAAATATTAAAAATTCAAAGATTTGGTAGTTGTTCAAAATGTATACTGAAGAGGGTTAGCAAAACATCTCACCTTTTGGAAAAGCAAGGCCACCACATTAAAGACTGTAAGATAGAACCAGTTCATATCACCTACAGTAGCAACGCAAGGGACCACTCTTTGCCATCTTTCTATTTTCTATATAGTAGAGTATCTTTAAAACTTCTTTATATAAACCAGAAAAATTTAATTCTCTTAAATAACCTTGTCAAGAGTAGGCTAAATTGAAGAAGTCCCACTTGTCAGAGAGAATGGGGATGCAACCGACCACATCCCCATTGTGGCTGTGGGAAGGAAGAGAAACCAGGAAGGAATCTGACAGCATTTCCTAAATAAGCTGACTTCCTCGAGACCAGTGAAGAAATAGGAAATATGAAAAGAAACATGAAGGAAAAGAGACAAAAAAAAAAATATGTCACCAGCTGCATGCACATGCTTTCAAAGATCAAAAGAGAATACAACAGAAGGGCAACATTCAAATACAACACCAAACTCAAACCACCACAGATCTGGCACAGCTCATCATGGTTCTGAGGCTGACTTTGCTGAAGCTTTTTAGATGAACCTCTCAATTTATCCAGCCTTTTTCAGCACTGGGGGGTGCTAGAAAGTTGTACATATTCATCGCTGCAGCAACACCTCTGAGGAACACCTCAGAGATGCTGCATCTACTGTAGAAGAGACCACAGGCGAAGATGCAGAGGTAAAGTGTGAACAAACACTTTTTCTAACAACTGCTGTTACTGAGAACTTGGACATCATGAACATAAGGAAGTTCATTAAAAGTTTGTTTTCCTTAACGGGAAGTGAGTTAGATTTCTTACAGGCAGGAAAAACGCATGCGGTACCTCAGCTGAAAGTTTTTACAGGACGATCACCCTGTATGGGTCAACCACTACAGGAAGGCTGCTAGAACCCCCAGCACTGGGAAGGGAGTTTTCCAGCATGGCTTGGCAGAAGGGGAGTGACAATGTTCTTGTACTGATGGATAAGAAAAAGCTTTGCACACAAGCTCACACAAGTTTTGCAAATGTGTCACATTTTAAAATAAATAAAGATACTCAAACATGTGACCACCCAAGAAGTGACAGGTTTTTGATTCAAGTTGTATTGTCAGTATTGTCACTGCCAATAAAAACACACCGAGAATAAAAAAACCTAAGTGCTAAAAACACTCTTGAGACATCATCTCTCAGACTTTTTTTTTTATTCCCTCTGTAGTTGAACTGACTGATTCTAACTCCCTGTTTTGGTATTGGGCCAAGGTATTTCACAGCAATGCCTGTGAAATTTTTGGGAAAAAATAGTCTCAAGGAGATGTTTCTCATTAGAGAAAAGGTACTGAGCTTGGAGAATACTCTCCCTCACTACTCTTCAGCATCTCTTCTAAGCAAATACGAACTGTCAAGCCAAGAGGAAGCTGAAGGGAGACCTCATCGCCGTCTACAGCTACCTAAAAGGAGATTGTAGAGAGGTGGGTGCTGGCCTCTTTTCCTTAGTGAATAATGACAGGACCAGAGGAAACAGTATGAAGTTGTGGCAGGGGAGGTTTATACTAGATATTAGGAGGAATTACTTCATTGAGAGGGTGATCAGGCACTGGAACAGCCTGCCCAGGGAGGTGGTGGAGTCACCATCCCTGGAGGTATTTAAGAAACATGTAGCTGTGTCACTTCAGGGTATGCTCTAGTGGCCCAGATTGTTGGGTTGGTTGATTTTTTGTTTGGGTTGGGTTTTTTGTGGGATGTGTGGTGGGGTTTGGTTTTTTTTTGTTTGTTTGTTTTTTGGGGTTTTTTTGGTTGGTTTTTTTTTTCGGTGTGTGTGTGTATGATCGCACTTGATGATCTCAGAGGTCCCTTCCAACCATGAAGATTCTGTGATTATGTGATTATAATCAACAGAGAACATGAAAAGGAAACAAGGGCCATTTTAACAGGGGTTATACTGCAGACTTTCACTGTTGTCATAAAAGAAATAAGATGGGGAAAACAAATCCAAATTATAAAGCAGAACTAACACCATATACAAACTTGCCAAGCAAATAAAAATCATCAGTAATAGTATGCAAGCTTAGCAAAAATGGTATAGTATAGTTTACCAATGTATAGCTACATTCAAGTTCCTAGTAAAATATTTTAATATATAATAATAGCAAAAGTAAAAATTATTAATAACACAGCAAACCTTCTGATCATTGAGATGAGACGGTCATACGAGCAGGCATGCAAGTCATGCTGGGATTCAGGAAAAAAAATTGACTGAAATAATTATAAATCATTTTCAGGGAGACTAGATATGCTCAGCTTTAGAGCACTGGGGAGTACAGAAGCTCTGAAGAGACAGACCTACATGGTGCACATGATGCTCTCCTTACTACCTAAAACTCCAGACTGATGCTAGTTTCAATAATGCAGATATAAATATAAGTAATACAGATCTGTACAGTGGGGAGAGAACTCCCCAGAACCACGTTTTGCTCTCGAAAGCAAAAGCTCATAAGGACAAGAAAACGAAATTATTTTGCATTTGCAATTATATTATGCATTCCACACCTTAAGAAAAAAAAATTAAAATCCATCTAACACTTCCACATTTCAGCTGTTTGTAAAAAGCCTAGTTACAAACAAGGAGGTAAATATTTCCAATGGGAACCCTAAACATGCATCCAAAAATATTGCCAAAGGATTACTCATGCTTTGCAGAAGATGAAGAAATGCTAACCTAGAAGATTTTTTCTGACCAAGAGTGAATCGGATGATTTTGCTTTGAGATGAGTCCCTGGGAGATGCACTGTATGACAGGAAAGAAAAAGCGGAAGATAACATTGAACAATGAAACATTTTTTTAAGCCGCTGAACTTAGTAATTTGTTTTAGGGAGGAAAGGTTTTTTATGAATTTCACAGGAAAAAAAAAATTCCTAACTATAACTTTATGTCAAAACTCCTAAAATTGGAAATGAATAAATATTTATGGAGCAATAAACATGCAATTCAGCATGCAAATCCCAACTTTATTACCCTTTTCTTTCTCAATCTGTTGTTATATATATTTTTCCTGCAGAATCTGAGCAATTTCACTTTAGCGTATTTTATGATAACATGACATTTAAGACCTTTGGGTTAGATTTTGAAAAATTATTTGAAATGCAGCACAATCCACATGATGGACTGAAAATATCAATGCAATATTCAAATGGTCCCATGCATCCTTGCATATTTGTGACAGAAATGTCACAGAGATATGTTAAACTACATCTTTATTTTACAGTAGTTATTTCCTGCAAAGGTTATACATATTGTAGAAACACTCTGTTTTTCAATTATACAAAAATATTGTTTACACACAAAATCAGCATGATTCATGAAGAAAAAATGTAAGCAAAAAAACCCAAAGTCTCAGTAGTCTCACTTGGAAGGCCTCATTTAAACTGTTTATTTCCCTCATAAAGCAGCACTTAAGCTACTGTTCACCTTATTTGTGTGTTAACACAAATAAGCCTTAATTTAACTTGAGATATTTTTTAAAGAAACAAAACCAACCAACCAAAAAAAAAAAAACAACCAAAACACCTCTTCATACTTTAGTAGTTTTGCAAATATGGGTTCAGCATTTAACCCTGTCCATTTATTCCCACTAAAACCCTCATTCTCTTAGCAGGGTCAAAAAAGCAGAAGGTAGTGCCTTCACAGATAACTTTTATTCTAACCTGGAAAGAGCACCTGTACTACTAAAGACATTCAAGGGATAAAGACTTATTTATCTGTATTCTGATCTAGCAGAGCCAACAAACACCAACTGTAAAAAAAATATTTTTCATGTAAGCCAGTAGCTTATTATTTTTGACCAATAAACCTAGATTTGATTTGCACTGTCACCACCTGTGATGAGCTCTATTTCTTTTACTACTGCTAATACCTTCCACTTCTTAGTGAGGACTTAAATTCTTGTGAACTGAGACCCAAAGTTGATTTTCACATGGCCAAAGTATATATACTATAAGGTAATGATATGAGTGCTTTGTGAGTAGAAAGAAGCAAAAGGAATACTGAGAAAAACATCCATATAAAATACTATGGTTACTTGGTCTAGCAGGTATTTTTACACCCACTGGACTGCATATTTCCAGCATTAAGAATATATTGAAGAACATTAGTTTTGATTTCCAAAGGTGTGAAGTCAGCTGCTACCCAGCATTCCATTTCCAACTCACTCTTTATTCTTGAGCAGACCTAATGAAAGATTTTTTGGCTTTTAAAGACCTTTAACAAGAAGAAAAGAAAATAAATAAACAGTGACAAAAAGCCAACAACCAATGTAAAGGAAATGTCCCCACCTGGAGTGCATTTCAGGTTGTGCTTTGAACTGATGCTGTGCAGCTGGCGGTGGCTGTTGGCAAGGAGTCTGGAGCGAAGCCGGCACCTGCTGCTGTGGTACCCCCACTGGGCACTGGGATGGAGGCCCTGCTTGCTGGGACACGGGGGGAAGCTGCTGGGAGGGATGGTGTTGTGGTTGCTGCTTCTGTGGCTGCTGTTGCTGTTGCTTGTATCGAGATAAACTGAAGAAAAGGCCCAAGATAGCCTTTAGATTCCCATTCCTGATTTCTGTAAGGCAATGGTCAGAAGTCACTCATCAGCCACTAGTTTCTCCCTGAGAGTACATCGGGTCAGCTTCTGCCTTCTTCCTAATGCCACCTGAACTCAGTTCCTTTAGGATATGACAGGTTTTCTGCACATCTAATTGGCATTACAGCTGATGACCATGGAGAACTAACTACAAATAACTAATTTCTCCCCTGTGGTGACTGCTCCATGGTCTAACCCTTTCTGTTATGGTCTGTGTGTTAGCACCAGTGTGCTTAAAAGTATAGTTTCTTTAAACTACAGACCTAAAAAAAGCCACAAAACAAAAAATTCACAAACCTATTAAATGATTTCTCAGTCCTAAGTCTGCACAAGGAAGAGAAACTACTCAGTTATCACACAGTATTATATCATTTACAGAATGCCGGACTAATTGTTTCCACTAAGAAAATCTGATGTAAATTTTGCATTAGAAAATATGATTATTATGATTATTGGGTGAAATAGCTGTATTAAAACAGGTAAAACAGTTTGTTACTATCCCAAGCAGATAAATAATGGATACCCAATATACTTAAAGACAGCTTTACAATTAATTACTAAAAGTCATCCTGTTCTTTGCACTATAAAATGTGAAAATGTAATATGTAACAGAAATACCAAGATAAAAACACGCACTTAACAGCTGCATGGTAATTAATATGCAAGAGGATGTCGCAGGTGGAGTGATTTGGTCTTGCAGGCAACCTTGAGAACTGAGAATGCATCACAATTCATTTATTTAGCAAGTTTAATTTCCTAAATTAAAATAGTGAATTAAAAAAGCTACATCAAGCAGCTGAAATTTTGCATGTACTATATAGACCACAAGCTAACGAAACTTAGTGTTGCCCTGTGCCCTTTCAACCCCTCTACATGGATTAGTACAAGAGAAGAAAAGGATACATAGTGAATGATGTGAAAGGAGAAAAAGGGCCAAAATAACCACAAGTGTGTCTGAATTTAAGACAAAATGATGACGTGTAGATAGACCTGACAGTTAATCCAGGATGTATCATAAAGTAGACTCTGATACAAGGTTTAGCAGGTTTCTTTAGGGTTTTTTTCTGTTATAGATAAGACATGAAACCTTAAAACAGTTTTGTCTAGTTTTAAACCTTTCGGATGTTCGCTTATCTCAAAGAGCTAACCCCCTATGAGCAGAACAGGAGCAGAACAGAAGCCAAGGCCACGAAACTCACTGAAACCAGACCTGAGGCCTGGATGAGCTCCAGGGATGATCTGTGCTTGCACAAGACACCAGGGGTGAAAAGTTTACGGTGAAGAAGACTACTGACTTCATCCCTGAGACCCCTAATGACCACTACCAAGAAGTACGGTGCAGATGCAAAGGGGCGGAGAACTAATTTTAATACGAAGTGGGGATAGCTACTGAATATGTATAGGCATATTATGCAATCTCATGAATATGTAATATTTAGGACATATAACCCCAGAAAATGACCGTGCTCGGCACACACACCTTTGGGAGTGACCCTGTGTGTGTCCAGTGCTGAATAAACATACCTCCTTTATACCTCTAAGGTTGTGAAGCTGCTGTTCCATGCATCAACTCAACCTCAGTCAGCACATGCTCTAGGGTGACAGGGCTCTAAGTTGACTTTAGGGATCCAAAGCTACCAAAATAGTACTGGGATGAAGGTTATAGACTGCTGAGGAAATTGATCTGATTATGAACAACACTGAGAACTTCAAAGAAACAAGGTGGAGAAACGCAAGGAGGAATTAAGTCCCACCAGCCACACTAGATCTGCAGGCATTTTTTCAGTTATTAAATAGTAATTTTTGGAAGACTGTACATAACAGTACTAAATGTGGTATCATTAAAATTTGGCAGCAAGCTAAGTGTCCTACTCGGGTAGGTTTAAAATAGTGCTGTGGGGTATTTGTCCTACAGAAAGAAAAATTCTACCTCCACACCAGAAAGGACATAGAAGACCTAAAACGCATGAGCTGCAGTGCGTGCATGCTGAAATTCATTTACCTACAGAAGAGTGAATGCAATTTCAGAGGCAAAAGTCTAAGCTGAATTGTGGTTGTTCCAAAGTCTAGTGAGACATTTTCTTTCATCACTTTATGGTTACATGATTTGCTCAGCTTATTGCTATCCAGCTAATCTGTTACTCAGAAGAGGTACAGCTGCTATCTGCACATTTATGTTCTCCATAATCTTCAAAATCTTGGCTGTGAAGAGATTCTGTGTGAAGGAGGGCAATCTTAGCTGGGCAGATGTAATTCCAGGAGTCTAAAATCCAGCTTGGTGTGGAAACAAGTTTAAAATCATAGGTATAGAGCAACAGCTCGAAGTGATGGACTGTAAATAAACTGCAGCAAGAAGAGCAAAGAATTTTCCAGCAACTCCATAGATCTCTTTAGTAACTACAAATGGAGAATTTAGGATTTAAGAATCTTTGAGAAGGGAATGCCTTTTTGGCTCCATGTTGCTGGGGAAGGTCTCTCTCTAACACAGAATGGTCATCAGCAGATCCTTAACATCTTCATTGTATAAATCAATAAAAAGAGACTAAATCTAAGTGGCATGCATGCAACAAAGCAGGATTTTTTAATACCGGAAAGATTTGACATATGAAGTCTCAATTTATTTCAACATTTATGAGCCATCCAAATCCCAGGTTTGAATCACTGGCTTCCCTCCACACTAAAACTGCACTACTGAAAAATACGTGTTCTCAAGCAATCCAGGAGAGACGTCAACATTTATTCCCATTTGGAAGCAATCACAATCTTCTACTTCCTCCTAAATGACTATCTGCCAGTGAAGTAAACAAAGTTATTTGCAGTTGACCTAGCAGGTCTTGGCAACTTGCACACAAATACTGGTTTGTTTGGTTACAGCACACTTCATTTTAAGTGATTCCGTGTTCTCTTTGGTTCAGTATCCCACTCCTTCCTCAGCACAGTTAAGGAGTGGCTAAGAACAGAAATTGAATTTATTGTTGAATTCAAGTCTTTTAACTTCATTTAATAAAAGTGCTCCTGTTCTCTCCCTGTGCAGTTGCAACTCTTTTCCTTCAATATCAGTGACAGAGCCAGTAAATGTTCTCATATGTATGTTGGTAGCAAACATTACTGGTCTCATCTTAGCATCTGTATGATTTAATAAGTTAATTCCTAGATAGCGTAGAAGAAAGAAAGAAATACAAAATCAGCAGAAGCCATGGGATAACCTATATCCCGCTGAGTCTGCCTTTTGATTTGGTGGGAGAGCAACAACCATTAATCATGCTGCCCTTCCCCAGTGTGAACAACTACGATGCCATCTTTGCACACTGTGCCAGTCTTCCCATCAACTAATCTGCTATTTTTTTTAGACTTTGCGTTGTATCAAGACATGTAAATACTGTGAAATTTATTACATTTTTAAAATATTTACTACCATGTCAAGGTGGAAATTAGCTTTTACAAATTGCATTTTCTTTTTAACCATTTCCTGGTAAACAACCTTTCCACTAGGAGTTTCAGCTCATACTTTCTTTTCTTAATAAGAGAATCCTCCTGATTATAACTGAGCTATTGATGCATATGATGCAGGGAAATATTTATTATTTGTGTTCTAACCAGCTTAAGGATACATCACAGAAAAAGACAGCTAACCTTCATCCCCCTCTTCTCCTACAAGTTATATAACCAGCAGGTTAGAACAACACCTACTAAATATCTGCTACTTTCTTTCTTTCTTTCTTTATGAACCACCTCAACTTAGTGAAATTTGATTTCAGACACACATTTTCAAGTGGCTTTTAAGATCTCATAGACTAGGACGAGGTAGGGGCATTCATTTCAAGGCATTTTCAGCAAGGAATCCTTTAAGATATTTTCCAAATTGTCACAAAATGTAATTTTAAATTGTAACTTTTAATATCAATTTTTAAAAAATAACAGCTTTAATTTTATAGCAATTTTATGATTTTTTATGCTTTTGTAATATTTTTGAATGTAATATATATATGTTAAACTTGTGTGCACAATGGATTCACCATAAAGTTCATCCACAGTGGTTATCTAGCCTACATTTCATAAACATAATTTATCATCAATTCAGGAAAGTGTTTTTCAGCTAAGACCTCAAATCATGGTCAAAAAGTGCATAGGGCTGGGTTTTGGGTTTGTGACTGAAGCCGTGTTGAGCAGGCGCTGATGTTTTGGCTATTGCTGAGCAATACTTGCACAGTGTCAAGGCTTTCTCTTTTCCCCACAGTCTACCCTCAGTGTGCAGGCGGGGGGTGGGCAAGAAGGTAGGAGGGACACAGGACAGCTGACTCCAACTGGCTGAAGGGATATCCCATGCCATAAGCACCCCGTGATCACTAATAAAGACTGAGGTGGGTGGCGGGAGGATGCTGGGGAGGTTGCCATTGCTTGGAAACTGGCTGGCATCTGTCTGCTTGTGGGAGGTGGTGAGTGATTGCCTTTGCATCACTTGTTTTGCTTTTCTCTTTCTCACTCACTAAACTATCTTCAGCTTGATGCATGCAGTTTCCAGTTCTGGGCTCCCAAGTTCAAGGACAGGGAGACTGTCTCAAGGACTGTTCAAGGACTGGAGAGAGTCCAGGAGAGGACTACAAAGATGATCAAGGGAAGAGAGCCTCTCTTACAAGGAAAGGCTGAGAGACCTGGGTCTGTTCAGCCTGGGGAAGACAGAGCGGGGAACTTCATCAATGCTCATTGATATCTAAAGGACAGGTGTCATGAGGATGGGGTCAGGCTCTTCTCAGTGGTGTGTGGTGACAGGACAAGAGGCAACAGGCACAAGCTGGAACACAGGAAATTCCATCTCAACATAAGGGAAAACTTCTTTAAGAGCGATAGAGCACTGCAACAGGTTGTGGAGAAGACTCTGGAGATATTCAAAGCCTGCCTGGATACATTCCTGTCCATCCTGCTATAAGCGAACCTGCTTTGGCAGGGGGGTGAACTCCAAGGCTTCCTTCCAACCCCAACCATTTTGTGATTCCATAATTTTCTCAATTTTGCCCTTCCTATTTTCTCCAGTGTTTAGCTGCCAGCTGGGGTCAGCCCACCACACCTCCACATCCTTTGTCATCTGCCTTGTTTGAGCTACAGGATTCTTTCAGAGGAAGAAAACACAACTTTAAACATACAGGCAATTGTTACACAAGTAAATGCATATGCATGATTTGATGATACAATCTCTTCCTAAAAAACTAAGTTTGCAAAGAGTTTTAGTCATCAAAGCTAACTTAAAAGTCTCACCTGATGCCACAAGCCCAATTATTTGTTCTGTGAAGCATACAGTATATTCAAAGTTTGCCTTAGCAGCTAATGAACCCAATTGCTGTTCCAGTGTATTTAAATGAAAGTAGCAGTAAAAACTGGTGCTGAGGATGAGAGAAATTTGTTTGATCACTTTTTAAGATGGTAGTTAAGCAGTTTCTGAGTCAAAAGGTACCTACCATACATCCTGACATGTATCATGCACTGGCATAAAGGAATACAGTACACTGAGTCACATTTGGCTTTCAGAAAAAATTTTGGTGCTCTTCAAAAGCACAGTGATTAATAAGAGGTCAAAACGTCTTTTTCTTCTTTTGTTTTGGTTCAAAATATTTGTATTTTATTGTTTTGTACATTTGGAAACAATTTTTTTTAAAATAATCTTTCTTTTAAAAACAGAAGAAAGGAGGATGCTTCTTCATTTAAGCGAGTAACTCAAGAATGAGGAAATAAATTTCTCAAAAGGCAAAAAGACTGCCAGCAGTTCATTTTAAATGTCTGTAAAATCTACACTCTGATCAATGTGCCAATTATAGAACTTAGATGAGAAACTTCTGGTTTTGAACCCAAAGAAACAAAGAAGTGACTGAATTCTTATTTGGTCTCATTATTTTTACAAGTCAGCTGTGTGAAGATTAGATATATATTTTACCTACCTCTTACACTGAGATGGGAAAAATAAGTAAAGACTGTCAAAAGTTTAAATTATCCATATTACTTTAATCTTCCATTACATTCCATATGCTGGTTACAATCACAAGGAATAATTCAGGATGCTCGTTTAAAACGAAATTTTAAATCGACTCACCTTCTGCTGACAGCCCCTGTATGTTAACCCCCTTGGCAGCCAAGAAACTCAAGCACGCATCTATGTTTTCAATCTGTTCAAGAACAAACAAACAATAAAAAAAGAGAGACACAAAAGAAAATGCATTGTAATAATCATTTACTTTCATCTCCTGCAACCATTTATTGCACTCGGTTTTTGAATCACATAAAATGTCTCTTTGCTCATTGTGGGAAACCGTAATATGAAACCTCCTCAGTTACTAAGGTCCAAAACTGATCAAGTATTATGTGTGTCAGGACTCTCTGTTGTTTGTACTTGTACAAAGCAAGTTATTCAATACTCTAGCCATGAAAAAGGACCATAGCTATCTTACTAAAGGGTCAAGGATGTTACTCCAGGATTTTTAACCCACAATAAGTATAACAAACACAAAACTAAAAATAAACATGGAGGTCACATTTGCTTGAGAAGGCAGATTGCCACTTGCTCTTAAGTTGACAGCTGGCAAAAGTTTCCAGCCACAAAAGCAGTCAAATATAAAAAACAGTAATTGGAAACCTCAGCTGGAATCCAAAAAATGGTCACTGGCAACATCCTCCGCATGTCAGAAAGGACAGATATTGCTAGTTGCTCACTGCAGGGCAAATCCTGCCCTTCAGAGAGATGGTACAACAGTATTCAATTGCATGGGATAAAATGAATTTTGATCAGGTAGAGTCTTCCGCACAACAGGTCTGTTGGCTGCGATATATAGAGTGTATTCAAATTCTACCTAACAAAGTGAACTCCAGAAGGGTTGGATGAGCTAGGCATTTTTCCCTGTATCTCAACATTACAACAGAGAAGTTGCAGTAGCTTTACACCTAGTTGCCCACCAAGCTACCACCAAAGCTCTTTTGTCATATTCAGAAGATGCAGAGAGATGCCAGCCCCCCTGAATCACAGCACTTTTATGCAGAAGCCTAGTACTAGTACTAGCCTAGTGCTCTTAGACTCCTCGAGAAGCTGCAAAGGAACAACGGTTTAGGAAATACCATGTGTTTCATACGTGGTTACACAGAAGACACTTGGATATACCACTCAGCAATTTTTGCTTTTATCATGATAATCAGTAAGTGGTAAAACACAGTCTCTATGTTTGAACGTCTTGCAAACATTAATTTATTGATTCCAAAAGCACCACAACCAAACACTGCTTTCACTTTATAGATAACGAAGTAGACAGACGCCAAGCCCCACACTCGCTATCACATAGCTACCTTTCTTCTGTGAAGTTTGGAGACATCAAAAAGGAATGTGCATGATCCAGCTTCCCTGTCAGCTCTTGCCTGCTCTCAACAAAATACACAAGTCAGGGCTGTGTGGCATTCCAGAGGCTGAACTCCCAGCACCTGACCTGTGCTTCCTGATCTTCTTAAGGTAATAAAAAAGTTCAAGGGAAGCTGCCAGAAACCCTCTAGAAAGGTACTTTCATTTATTGTCTATAACAATAAAAGTATTCTATCAGGGAAAAAAAAGTTACTGGCATTACCTAAGTGTGAGTTCAACAATTATAAACACTGATATACTCAAATCTTTTAACAACCTCATTATACTTTGAGATATACTATATCAAACTTTACAAAATATGTAGTATTATATACTTCCAAAAGCAGAGAGGTACCAAAGAATAAATTTCCTGTATTGTTCAGGCCTTAAAGCTTGTGGCAGGGTGAAGTTCAAAGGTTCATTTATCCACAGTTCAATATGATACGACAGCCAATCTCTACTCATTTCCTTCATCAGTGCTCAACAACTCTTTCAAGTTTTCAACACAGCTCTTTTATTGAGGTGATTTGGGACTTTGCCGGAGAGCCAAAGTTTACCTTTTCAAGAATAAATACCACACAAAAGCATCAATCCAGTTCTACCACTTCCACGTAACAAGTCATCATTTCAAGAACATTTCCAGTATTCCACAGCTGTGTGTAGATTTGTCCTCTCCTAATAAGATTACTTAGGTAAGTGAGCAGAAATATGCAGTATCTCATCTCAACTGAGCAACTCAAAGTAGCTCTTCCAGTCCTGCTTTGCTTCTGTTCCCAGGTCCCTCACCTGTGTTTAACTCTCCTTTAGGACAGAGCAACCACAGGTTTAAGATTTACTTCTGGGTAGCAAGTTCCTCATCCTTGGCTTCATTCTTGGTGCCACACAGTTGACCTTTCTGGCTTCCTAACCATCCTCATTGCAAAGCCAATTCAGATTCAAAGATGCCACTTTAAAATCACTACAACTTCTTCCCTGGGACAAAACCACAGGTTTTGCAGAGCATTTTAGCCATCTAATTAAGCTATATGGCTCCCATGCCCAGACTGATGGACAACTCCCCAGCAGAGCACTAATGCTTGAGGTGTGTGTCTGGAACATAGGTTGCATGACCTGGACCTCACAGCCTTGGACAAATGGGGCACCTTGCTGTATCAGTTGCAGTGTTTGGCTAAAGGCTGTAAAAAGCAGGGGCTTTTTGGTGCTATATTGATATAGAAAAAAAGAATAAGGGGAAAAAATATACATTAATATAAAATGCAGAAAAAAGACTGCAGGAAGCAAAAATATATTATTTTACATAGATTTACATGTGACTACATATGATTAAGTTACATTTACAATGAAGAACAACTTGTGAATGCTATCCAGCTCCAGTGGAAAAGGGTTCACACTCACTTGGTCTCACAAGAGGCAAAAGCCCTGAATGCTCAACCAGGGAGCTGTCTTCTACTCCCTCCCCAAGGTGCCAGGAATGAAACCAGTGATGTTGGGATGTAGCCCCTGATGTTTCCTGTCATAAAAACTGAAGACAAGAACGCTACCAAAATCTGCACATGTCAAATAGCTTAAGGTGTGAACACTATTTTGTGGCCAATGGCCTGAGTGGAGAACTCTAAGCTTGGCTGAATTCGTTTCATGCATCAGAAATCACGTGGCCTGTTTAAAGGGAAGAGTTTTCAACATTGTAACATTTAATGAATTTTACGTGTAAAAGCTCTGAGAATGGATTCTGACTCCAGACCCTGCTATATTAACATAAGAACTAGCTACTTATAATCTGCAAATTGTTTTATGGAGAAAGATCCCCCAGTGCATACGGGTTGCAGTCCGCAAGCTATTCTGAAGTAGCAGCATGGTAATTAGACCATATAGAAGTGTGTGCATAGGATGGAAGTGAAGTTCCTGGAAAGATCTCGGCTAAAGAAAGACCTACTGACCCTGCGTCATGGTGACTTCTGATACAACGTAGAGCTGCCTCTTGAAATTACAGTGTCCAGCAGCAAACTGTCACTGAGATTCTATGGTTCTTTTCTTGGACGAGTCCATGTCCTTAAACCCTTTAAGAAGATGTGAAAGGACTGTTTTTGCCAAAGGGGAGCACATATATTCTTTTTCACAGCAAACCACAATTAGTTTTTGTTGGATGCTCTCATTTCCCACCTACCCAAAATAAGGGAAAGCTGTGCAAAAGGAGAAAGAAAACCAAGGACAGATATCCACAATGACTGTCTCACTTGGACACGTTACACTAGCAGTGTCCAAAACTGAGTCTTGCCTTCTTACACTTCCTGGCTAAAAGCAACAAATTAAATTGCAATTTTGAACGACTGGATATAAACTGTTTCGGGTATAGTCAACTATTAAAGTGCATTATCAGTCCCACGGCCTATGTGACAGGTTTTTATTCTGAAATGTCCCTAAACATAAATTGAGGATGGCTGAGGCCACATCTGATGGGTTGCCTGCCTCCAGGGGCTCCTCCTCTTTTCTTAGAAGATGATATGAAAAAATAAACATCCGTAGAATTAAACTTCTGTTCAGGCAAAACATAACAAGTGTCACAGCTACCATTCTCACATTCACAGAAGCAAAACACACATTTCAGTCGGCTCCTTAGAACTTCCTCTTAACATGAATCTCTGGGTGGCATTTGCTACCTGGCAAGATGGGAGCAGAAGGTATCATGGCTAACAAGTATTGCACTCACAGAACTTTCAAGTGTCAGATCAGCAGCAGTTGCTTTTTACACCAGTAAGACCCTCAGCCTCTCTCTGGAAAAGCAGGATTAAACACTAGTAGTCACATTTATTTACTGTTTTCTAAGTACTTTGTAAAAGGCACTATTGCACATCATCATTTTTGTTCCCATCAGACCTGCACACCCTTCGCTCCCTTCTAGCTTCTACACACATGAAACTCAAGTAGGCACAAGTTTAACAGCTTCACTGATTTCCTATATGATGATCAGAATACTTTTATTTAATTCTTATTCCACTATTACTTTCCAAGGTATGTTACTCAGATTTCTCTCTATTCTCAAATATATCTTACAGTAATTCTGCATTTCTGACAACACTGGCCACCAGACCCATATAAATTTTTGTACTTGTCATATAATAGCAATTTCGATTTCTATTCTTGTAAGTGCTAGAAAGAAAAGGAGCTAGGAAACATGTCCTACCCTAAATGAGCAGAACAGGGCACACCAGATACTAAAAAACCCAAAGACCCTCAGCCTGTAGCCTGTAAACGGAGACCCATGTATAGGCACTGGTATGTGGTTAACATTGACCACATTAGACAAAGACTTGAATATGAAAGCTGTCTACAGCCAAAGCTATAAGTCCAACTCTGCCAAGTCAAATACACAAGGTAAATTATAACTAAGTGCTGCCCTTGTGGCAGATACAGATGTTTTTCCTCAAACAATAATCAGAACTAAACTTGCTGCAGGTTCCTTCACTTAAAAACCATGTGAAGTTTCTCATGTTATGATGCTAGAGCTCTGCTCCCAACTTTTACAGTGATCAATGTGGTGGTTTTATAAGCTTATCCAAAAAACTCACTGCTTATATTGAAACCAGTGATTTCCATTTCACTTGAGGCTCCGTGTTAAGGCCACCATATTAGTTTTCAAAGGAGAAAAAGAAGATTGATTTCACATGAAAGTTTTTAAAGTTTACAATTCCTATGTGATACTCCAGCAGACTTCATATACAATGTACACACAAGGAAAAAGCCTAACACAATCTGTTTACAGCAAGCTATTACTTGAGGCAAACATATTCCTTGTCTGTATTTTCAGATCAAGCTTTTATGCTCCATATTTTTATGTCAAAGTGTAGCAAGAGCCTTAAAATCTTAAGTCATTACATTGACAATCCTTTAAATCCTTGAGTTTTGTGGGAGGGAGGGCACACTCCTCAGTGTCTCGCACTACTTCCTAAACATAACTAGTTATAAGAAATACCAAGGCAAAATTGCAATTCCATTTTCTCCAGAAGGACAGAAATAATAATAATTATTGCTTTGTTTAAAAAAAAATATTTCATTTGTAGTTATCCCGGTCAAAATGTACCCTTTTTAAAATAACATAATACATTGTTCCAAGTGTTCATATGCTGCTCCCAATTGTTCAGATAAAAATTTATCTCAAAATTAAGTTACAGGATTTTGACAGAACTTGGTGGATATCTTAGAACTGAAATAAAGCACACAACATACAGGCAAATAAAGCTAATCTGTATTCTGAAGCCAGGTTGTAATAGATCCAGCCACAGAATCAAAAAACCTGTTATCATGAGTGCACTGTTCTCGCATATATGTGAAGGTTTGGCCCTCTCTACTACAATTGCATTACCGTGGGCTTTTAAAGAAAAGGACAGCTTGGGCATTAACCTAATTTGAAATGTTGAGACATCCTAAATTAGGGCTCCTTAAGCAACACGAAGATCAACTTCGCAAAACATACATCGAGCCTCCTGCCTCCAGAGAATCATTAATTTAGGATGTAGATTAAACACTTAGCTGGTCTCAACAGACACTTGACTAGATTTTAGCACGTACTGCACGCTGTATGCTATTTGCACTAAATCTCTGCTTATGTACAACTGAAGACAGGAACAGATGGAGAGAAATCATGGCTGCACTCAGTATATGCATAACAGGGCAGGTAGCGAGTCTGGTGAATCTTTCATTTCCACCCTCCCTTGCCATTCACAGAAGACCCTTTCCTACTTGAGGCTTCTGGACTGAGAATTATGTTTCTAGTCCTGTGCAGTTGGGATCAAGTTAAAAATGTGATCATTTTCTAGCAAACATAGACTTAAATCCAAAGCATCCTTGAATTCTACATTAAGTAGTATTTTTAAAAGAAGAGAAATGCCTAAAAGGAGGGACTGACTAAAACCTCTCATTGCAGTAAGCACTGGCTCTTGTACACTGCTGTATTTCCTCAAATACTAGCTCAAGTGTTGAATGCTCTGTCTATCATTAACTTGAATTTGCAGCAGGAATCCAGAATTTAACCAAACTCTTGTAGAAGGAACTCCATAGAACATTTTATCACAAATGGAGCTTTTACCTCAGAAAAACATTCTGCAGTAATACTGCTGCACTCTATTAAATGATTAATTATAAAAATGTCTGCTTATCAAAAATTAATTTTAAGTAACGCAAGTAAATTACAGATTCTCAATTACAGTGAGTGGGAGGACAGCACACCAGCAAACGATCTGGTTTCATTTATTCAGATACACACAACTAAAGTAACGGTCATGTGAAGAAGCTCTTGCAATACAGTCATTGACAGTTGTTCCTTTCTAAAAACGATCCATGGGAAGGGAGTTACGGCTGCAGCCCATTCCCAGGCGCAGCATGTCCCCTCTGTCCCAGCCGACACACATATTTCTCTCTGGAGGCCTAGGGGTCACAGTTTCACCTGTTCCCAACTGATTTATTCTGGTAGCTGGAGGAACACCAACACACATGCGCCCCCTCCTTCCTTGCACCTGGGTCTTGGATAACATCTTCTACTGAAATTCTCCTGCAGAACTGCTTAGAACAAGCACAGTAGTATGGTTTAAATATATAAAAATAATCCTACATTAAAATAATAACATTTTCTCCATATGTATTACCCTCACAAACTAATTAATTAAAATAACCATTATCACACTGTTACAGTGTATAAGCAATGGTTAGAAAGAACAGATTTATAATGATACACATAAGAAAAAGGTTCATTTCTCTGGGCTGCATAGTGCTTTGTAAAAGCTATGATCTGTTTCAGGCACTCAAGAGTGAAAAGCTTAATACCACATACCTTGTAAAAAGAATTCAAAATGTGATAATTCAATTTAACAGTGAAATACATGATCAAACAAAATCTAATTCTGTCTTTATAGTTAGCTTATATCTTCCAGTTTTTCTGTAAGAATGACCTTTCTCTGTTGCTGTTTACTGAATCTCACACCATTCCAGAGCAAGATCCAAGTTCTTGCATCACTATAGAGGGCAAAGAACTGGAGCACACCACTGAGGACCACAAATATGATCCCTTATGGGAATGACAGACTGCCATCAGCAATGTCTCCAAAGGTACTACATACATCCACTCAATGGACAGAAGAGCATGCATATTCTGCTTTATCTCCCATCTCTGCACACAGAAGAAATTTGGAAGCCTTTCTCTTCAGAAACTAAGCAAATATCTCAAATACGTTCAGTGACACTTTATTGTGCCTTATGGCAGGGAGATGTGCATGTTGGCCTTTCCCAGTCCAGTCTAGCTTGAGGTTCAACAAGGCCAAGTGCTGGGTCCTGCACTTGGGTCACAACAACCCCGTGCAATGTACAGGCTTGGGGAAGAGTGGCTGGAGAGCTGCCTGGCAGAAAGGGACATGGGCGTGTTGGTCGTCTGTGGGCTGAACATGAGCCAGCAGTGTGCCCAGGTCGCCAAGAAGGAAGGTCAACTGCATTGTGGCCTGTATCAGGAACAGCCTGGTGAGCAGGACTCGGGAGGTGATCGTTCCCCTATACTCAGCACTGGTGAGGCCCCACATTGAGTGCTGTGTCCAGTTTTGGTCCTCTCACTGCAAAAAAGACATTGAGGTGCTGCAGTGGGTCCAAAGAAGAGCAAAAAATCTGGTGGAGGGTCTGGAGAATGAGACTTATGAGGAGAGGCTGAGGGGAGACCTTATAGCTCTCTACAACTACCAGTAAGGAGGTTGTAGAGACATGGGGGCTAGTCTCTTCTCCCAAGTCAGAGGTGACAGGACAAGAGGAAATTTCCTCAAGTTTGCCAGGGGAGGTTCAGATTGGATATTAGGAAAAATTTTTACATTGAAAGGGTTATCAAGCATTGGAATGGGCTGCCCAGGGAAGTGGTTGAGGTACCATCCCAGGAGGTATTCAAAAGATAGGTTAACATCTTAGTCACCCATCTTTTAGTGGTGACTAAGCAACACCACTTAGTGACCTGATTTAGTGACCTGATTTAGTGTTGGGTTTTTATCAGTTAGGTTGATGGTTGGACTAGATCTTAAAGGCTTCTTCCAAACTAGATGGTTCTGTGATTCTGTTTGTCATGTTATTTTCTGTGCAGGGTGATGGTGGGGATGAGAGGGCAGCTTGTAGTTTTATTTAGACTGCAACCTCTACAACACAGAATCCTATGATCCTATCAGGGCTGTCTCACTGATATACAATAACATAACAACAGTCTGGATCTCTGGGGGGGGGATAAAATAGGGTCAGTGAAACAAATTTATCTAGGAGCAATATAAAAGTCATTATAAAAGCAGGAAAAAGGACATCTAAGTACACATAACCTGGCAGATCACCTCTATAGTAAATCATTCTTATCTATGTGACAACACAGCTTCATACATGATCAACAGAAACACAGGAAGCTTAGAGAAAATAAACATTCCAAAATTCAGTATTTGGCCAAGTGCCTCCACAGGCCATTGAAGGAGCTAAACTGGTGTCTGCCACTGGCCAGTCTAGGATGGTTCTGGGTAACATCCTCCCCTTCAGCTAACCTTCAGCTGTGAAGAAACATACCATGGGCTAGGATCAAGAGATGCCCGTTTTTTACTACAGTAACATGGAACCAGATTATATTTCTAAACATACACTTAGTAAAACACAAACTCCCCAAGCAGAGCAGGGGGAAAGCTAACCAGAAGAAAGATCTCTTTACCACATTGCTCAAAACAATCTCAGAGTAGGATTACTTGAAAATATATGGCTATATTTAACCACTGGGATATGTTTCCAAAAGTCCTGTGCCAGGAATTTGCAGAGGGAAAAAAAATGCTTGAGATGTTTTTGATCTTCCCAGCGGAGCTGCTCCCTTGAACTAGCAGCACATGCCCCAGCAGCAAAGTCCCTCCTCTGCCCACTCTGAAGAGTGGGCAGCTAATCAACCAGACTTCAGCCCCACCAACCCAGAGGGGCTGGAGCAACAGCCTTGCAGATGTATTGCAGCTAGCTACAGCAATGTTCAGACAACAATGGGTGTCCTGGTTTGAGGTAAAATGAAGCAATTTTCTGTTTTACAGTTTTGCTTTCTTAGCTAGGCCTCTTCTAACTAAATTTTGAAATTAGCAGCACATTGTTCAGAACCATTTCGTCTTGCAGTGGTAAGACCTGATTATATCAAGGAACAGTATGCAGAGAGGCCCTTGCTTATACTTATTGCTAGAACAACCAAGGTCAGGCAATTTTCATCATTTGCCCTGTTGGAGGGCTGGAAATGGAAAAGTGTAAAGGGGTCCCACCTGTAAGGAGGGACAGACAGGACGGGTGACCCAAAACTGACCNATTTTTTCCAAATTTTCTTTTTATTATTTATTACATTATTATTCATATTTTCATTAAAGTAGTTTAATTTTTTTCTAAACTCTTGAATCTCTTTAATTTCTTCCTCTCCTCTCTTTTTCCCAAAGGGGGGTGGGGAGAAACATCTCTCAATCAGGTTTTAGTAAATTTGGCTGAAACCACGACACTGGATGTATAAAAAAAAAAGCTCAAAATTGTTAGAGGAACACAGCTAAAGTGGATGCCTACTCTTGAAGAGCAAATTATTTTACATAAGAAAAATACAAGCAACTAAAAATATTTACATTTTTTTCTTTATTTTGTACAGCAGTCATTTTTAGTTATTTGTACTGAACACAACAACTCACCCATTTAGTGGACATCACACCCACATAGCTGCTCAGGTAATGCAGATGGTTTCAGCACATACCATTCCAGCCAATCCACCCATTGATGTGTACCCAGCTATACCCTTTAAGTATGGCAACATCCTACCAGCATTCACATTTATTATCTCAATTATTTGAGAAAAAGAACACAAAACCATGCATAGCTGATGCCATACACACAAACAGTAATGAAGATTTCAACATCTCATGCTCATTTCTCCAATAAAAAAAAAGATTCGTAGAGCAGGGGATGAAGCTGGCAAGGGTCACACTGTGGAGGGAAGTGGACACCTGGTTCTAACAACTAAATTAAAACTCCCAGTGCTGCCCGCTTCAAAAGCAGGGGCCCTGCACCCCTGGAGAATTTCCATACAAAACTGTTCTTTGCCTTTGGAAATCGCATACGTTACAAAACAGTTTATTTTCTAAATACAAGAAATCAGTCAAATATTGATATAATAGACAAACTGCCATCACTGGAGTAAGATTTTCTTGCAGATGAAGTCATCATATTGAAAACATGGCCTTCAGCTTGACTTTCATGAAGTCCTAGTGAAGGAATGGGGGCTCTGCCCTGTTGCACTAAAAGATTCTTTACATTTGCCAGTAGAAAGACTGAACAGTATCATTTTAGTAGTAGAGTTTGATACAGCTGCATCAGAAAGAGATGATTCTTGAAAAATTTCTGGTCAGCACACACACAAAACAATCAACACCCCCTCTTTGCTATTTGATAACACAGATCCTTATACACAAAAAGTGATTGCTCTTAAAAGTAATAAAACCCAACCATAAACCCACATGAGAACCACAGTTACTTCCTACTCTATTTATAAGAGAGAACTGTGGTGTTGATCCAGCCTATATTCTCTCTTCTGTTGCTTCAAATTCTTGTCTTGGGTGTCCCACAACTTCCCCAGGCTTAGCATGTGAAGATGAGAGTCTGTTTTTAACACCTACAGATTCCCCAGCCTCTTCCTTTTCAACAATGACAGCTGTGCTACTGTCCACTCCTTCAGCCTTCAGTAGCAAAGGTAACACACAATCACTTCTCAGACTTCACACCTACCATTTCAGTTCTTTGTACGGTATCAGAATCTGTGATTTATATTTTTTTAAATGTTGAACCTTGGAAAAATAAATTTTATTTTTCTCTTTAGTTTTTTCTCATAGTTTTTCCTTAAATATAGAGATATGTCTTACTGCTTTGCATTGCCACATTCAGTATTTCTTACCCTTGTTTTCAAGGGCAAACTCCCTCTACCTCTCCTAAAAGACACCTTGCCACTACTTCTACCCATTTTTCCAGTTCCATCTTCAATTTTGTTCCAACTGTTGCTTGTGTCTGCTAAAACATCCCTGCACTGGCAAGTGTCTCCTCTCTTTGTCTTCATGTCTACATTTTAATAATTTACTTTCTTTACTCAGCTGTCTTGCCAGTCACTACTATTCTAGCTGATAAGGATGTTCCCTCTCCTTCGCCTTGCTCTCCACTTTAATGCTCCAATATATCAAACATCTTGCCCTTTGCCTTTTTCTTATATCATCTAATCTTTCCCATTATCTCATTGGTTATGATTTATCACTTGCGCATAATAGGTAACACAACAACCTTCCCCCCTCTGTCTCCTTGCCATGCTATGCAAAAAGGATACATTAATATACAAGATAATCAAACAGTTGTCATACTGTCCTAAAACGTTGCTGTGAAGCTTCCTTCAAAAACTGTGACTGTTTTACACACCATATTTCCTCACAGACAGAACACAGGCCCTATAGAACAAGATTTCTACAGGTTGCCACAACAGTCAGACGTGATATATAAAATACAACAACTCAGTTAAAGACTCTATGTCCTGGTTTGAGGTAAAATGAATAGCTACGCCTCTTCTAACTAACTAAACTCTGAAATTAACAGCACATAGTTCAGAACTGTTTTGTCTTGCAGTGATAAGACCTGATTATATCAAGGAACAGTATGCAGAGAGGCCCTTGCTTATACTTATTGCTAGAACAACCAAGGTCAGG
>VZRU01004754.1:0-11325 GCA_013398155.1 Pedionomus torquatus
GAGGTGCTCCAGCCCTTTGATCATATTGGTGTCCTTCCTCTGGACCCGCTCCATCAGGTCCACATCCTTCCTNCCCTTTAGGTACTGGAAGGCTGCTCTAAGGTCTCCCCGGAGCCTCCTCTTCTCCAGGCTGAACAGCCCCAGCTCCCTCAGCCTGTCCTCACAGCAGAGGTGCTCCAGCCCTTTGATCATCTTCATGGCCCTCTTCTGGACCCGCTCCATATCTTCCTATATTGAGGGCTCTAGACCTGCACCCAGTGCTCCAGATGGGGCCTCAATCACTCCCTAAAACTGAAGAATGAGTCCTGGTTCCAAAGAACAGGGATTTTCCACGTTTCATGCTACTCTTTCTCTCTGTGTGCTCTGCTTGATAAGTACAATTGTTCTTTAATGCTACCAATCACAAAAGGTAGAAAGCTGTGTC
Source organism: Pedionomus torquatus (assembly GCA_013398155.1). Taxonomy (NCBI): domain Eukaryota; kingdom Metazoa; phylum Chordata; class Aves; order Charadriiformes; family Pedionomidae; genus Pedionomus; species Pedionomus torquatus. The sequence goes on from VZRU01004754.1 coordinate 425, forward strand.
TAAGCCTGACCATTAATGAAACCAGTTCATTGATTTCTGGTGGTACACGGTGTTCCTGAATGCTATTAATTTATATGAATAGTACAATGGATTTTGCTCTCTAATCTTATTCTGTTGTTTCACGAAAGGCTAATGTGATAGAATAGATGAGACCAGTGCTAGCTCAAGGAAGAATGCTTCCATTTCTGAGTATTTTAGGTCATCGCCACAGACATAATGTAGTTTTTAATAAATGGGGAAGCTAGGCTCCATTTAAAATACTTCTTCACTTCCTGCATCTAAAAGAGTTGCTCAATTAAGAACTAACTGTATGTTTCTATCAAGATATAGAAGTTAATAACACTAACCAAGGCGTGTTCTAGCCAGACAGAACTCAAAAGCTTGTTTATTTAATTGGAGCTCACACGCAGGGACAGCTTCTGGGAATTGGTTTCCGTTTAACGGTATGAATGTGACGGTGATGGAAGTTTAATTAAGACGTAGCAGAGATTCCACTTAAGCAGAATATCTATTCAGATGCTGCTGCTCCCGTAACTGATGCTTCGGCAGGTGTGAACACTGAGCTTCACTCTGTGCTGCCCAATCAAGTTTTAGATCTGCCCAGAAGAAAATCGCTAATCTAAGAACAATTCTAATTAATGTATTTTGTTGTTGTTTTGTTTTCCCACTTTTAAAATTTCATTAATCCTAATTTTGCCATATTAAGACTTCTAAGGTTCTGTTTTAACAATCTCCTCCTTAGGAGATTTGGCACAGATTTTAGAATCAACCATTGGCTAAGATGACAACAACAGAAATCTCAGGAGAAAAAAAGGAAAGAAAGAGGGGGCATAAGGCTGGAAGTATGGGACATAAAAAAAAATGAAAGGAGGGAGAAAAAGAGCCTTGCCCCAACAAGAAGTGAGAAAACGAGGGAGGCAAATCAGATTTTTCAGGAAAGAATGAACATGGTCTCCACAATGAAAAGAGGCAGCCACTGATGGAAGACGGCAGAGTCATAAATCAGATGCAAATTAACTGTTATGCTGGTGGTTTTCACAAGTTTCTCTTACTCCTAATGGAATACAAAACTCTCCAGAAAACAACTTGGGAATTGAGGATGGAAAAAAATATTATAAAAATAGAATCTGTATGCTTTATATAGAAAATCTGTGTATTTTTGTTACTGCTAGAGAATGCAAAGGAGTTAAGGCAAAAAGATTTAATGGCTTCTCAGGAAACGCGATCCAGAATCACAAACCTCTCAACTCCCAACTTCTGATCCCCCCTAGGAGAGCAGGATGCTATTTCTCTTTAATCAGTAAGCATTGATCCATGAGCTCCAACATGAGAAGATGAGATCCTAGGAAGAACACGTGAAAACATGGGGTGTATCCTATGGAGATCTGTTCCATAAGGTTAGAGACTCAGTGAAATTGCTATTAAATGGGAGTGAAATCCCATTTCTACAGCCATCTTTGCAATCGTTACATGTATCTGCTACCTCCATGGTTTTTTCAGTCTGATTATAGGACCCACATGCCAAACACTCAAGAGCCCTTTAATTCTCAGAAGGGGGGCCATCATCTCAAAAATGAAATCATAAGCACCACATATCTAGTATAAAGTCCTGAAGGCAAATGTCAGCAGTGTCTCTACTCGAAATGAACCACTTCAGGACGTTTAAGAGAGTCCACAGTTGGGCTTAGCTTTGAATTCCAGTGCTTGGCAGTGTTGAAATAAATTACACTCTGGAAATGAAAGAGGGAGAGAAGCACCGACAGATGGAAACATGGACGGTAAAAGCTTTTTCTCAGATGAGTATGTATGTGAAAAAGAGAGTATCATAGAATCATAGAATGGTTAGAGTTGGAAGGGACCTCAAAAATCATCCAGTTCCAACCCCCCTGCCCTGGGCAGGGACACCTCCCACCACACCAGGTTGCTCCAAGCCCCATCCAGCCTGGTCTTAAGTACTTCCAGGGATGGGGCAGCCACAACTTCTCTGGGCAACCTCTTCCAGTGCTTCACCACNGTGTTGAGGACTCCAGAGCTGGACACAGGACTCCAGGTGGGGTCTCAGAAGAGCAGAGTAGAGGGGCAGAATCACCTCCCGTGACCTGCTGGTCTCGCTTCTTTGGGCATAGCAAATAGCTACTGAAGCAACTCCAGTTACAGAGACAGAGGGAAACTGCTGGAGAGAAGGAGCATCCCTCCTGCCTTTCTGCTCAGTTCAACCCCTGGACGGGAAGATTTAGCCACGGGTGCCAGGTCTCCTCTGCTCTCCATAGGATATGGCTTGCAGTTTTGTTTTCTTTTTGTAATGATTGCCACCTGGTAGCTTTTTTTGGTTTCCAGTAGTGGCATACTCATACCTTTTGTTGAGTCCTCAGAAAAATGAGGAATAAAAGTTCCAGTAATGCAACTGTAGTTATTACTTGTTAACTGTATCTGACCTTCCTAATTTATAGCAATAATTAAAGGTTTTTTAATAGCCATCATTATCTTTATGTACATAGTTAACTTTATAAATTACAGATAATAACTTTGCAGAAAACAAAGAATAAAAAGCGTTAACATTTTCATAACAACCCCTGTATAAGTTCAGAGATTATAAACTATGGGTCCCAATAGAATTTTACTCTAAAATATTTTCACAGTTTTCCACCTCCTTTTTCTTTTGTGAAGACTGCCCTGTCTCTGTAGGTTTCCTGGGACCCAGAGCCATACCCTTAAACACTCTGTTTTGCTCACTGAGAAAAGCAGGCTTACTCCTGTTTCGATTTTCTTCAGGTTTTGTGAGAGATCAGAAGAGTTCACACTGCAGTCAGAGGGGCAGGTAGGCAAAGTCAAGGGGTGTAGGCAGTTGCCTCCTTCCACCAAAAATACCTTCAATCTACTCCAATAGGGGTCTGTTGGCAGAACTCCCCTTCACCTTAAAGCAGAGGGTGGCTCGAGAAACCACAATGGCTGGAAGCTATCAGGGCCAGAGCATCCAGTATGCAAAACACACCTCCCAAGCCAAAAAAGCTATTAACCTTTGGATTTTTAAGGGATTTTCACTGTGTTGGGATTGATGTAATTGTCTTCAGTAGCTTAATAAACGAGCTGTAAAAAAATCCTCACCACTGTAACGCATCTACAACACAATTTTCATGCTTTTACCCAACATAGGGGTTGGCTACAAAGGCAGTCTGGTGTTCTCCAGCAGATACCCTGCTCTGCCAGAGCTCTGTGGCACCTACCACTTGCCCAAGGGAATGGTCAAGAGAAGCTTTTCCACATCTTTCTGACACGTGTGCGTGCTCACCGAAGGGATGGGCAAGAACACAGTAAGGAAGCACCAATGAGGGAGCCAGGAAAGGTGTCACCAGCACACGGCAGTGACCTGATTGTCAGTCTCTCTGATCTCACCTTAGGGTTCCACAGAATCACAGAAGGACAGGAGTTGGAAGGGGGCTCTGGAGATGAGATCCTCTCATCCTCCTCTCCTCTCCTCTCATCCTCCTCTCCTCTCATCCTCCTCTCCTCTCATCCTCCTCTCCTCTCATCCTCCTCTCCTCTCATCCTCCTCTCCTCTCATCCTCCTCTCCTCTCATCCTCCTCTCCTCTCCTCTCATCCTCCTCTCCTCTCCTCTCATCCTCCTCTCCTCTCCTCTCCTCTCCAGACTAAACAGACCCAAGTCCCTCAGCCTTTTCTCCTAAGAGAGATGCTCCAGGCCCCTCACCATCTTTATAGTCCTCTGCTGTCTCCTCTCCAGCAGTTCCCTGTCCTTCTTGAACTGGGGACACCAGAACTGGACCCAGTGCTCCAGATGGGGCCTCACCAGGGTAGAGCAGAGGGGGAGGATGACCTCCCTGCACCTGCTGGCCATGCTCTTCTTGATGCAAACATTTTTTGTGCATTGCAAATATTGTTTTTTCTTATTTTCCTTTGCTGGAAGTTACGTAGAGAACTAGACCAGAACATTAACTGAAAAACAAGTGAACTAATAACTGAAGAAGATGCTGCTGTAATAAAGGCTGAAACAAAATTGCTGGCATGGCTCTAAAGAGCTTAGCTTGAGTCTGCACCACCACCAGTCACAGAGGTCACCAGAAGCAAAGGGAATTGCTAAAATTGATCACTCGGGGTAGACAAGGGAATAGGCTGCACTGAGTAGATATTACCCTCCCCCCATTTCTTGGCCCAGCCTTTGTCAGAATAGCTGATGCCTAGTTTGGAGAGGCTCGACTAAGTACGACGAAGAATGAAAAATCAATATTAGAATAGCAGATACTACTTATTTCCTGAGGAGCAGCGAACATCAGGCTCTCAGAGAACATTACCCTTCTGCTGCAGACTGCTCAAGCATACTTTTTCTTTGAGCTTGTAATATTTGCAAGCTTAAATAAATGTTTTATATCTTTATCTCCTGGCACATATACAAGAAACAGATCATCTACCTGAATGAGGTCAGCTGGTTCTTCCACCCAAATATGTAAAATATAGAAGAATTGCAGATGTAGGCCAGACAGAACAGCCATAAATCAGCATGATCTCACTAATACGAAGAACAGTGCCCTTACATCAACTGATATAAATTAACTCAGCAGATGTCACTCCTTGGCACCATTTCATATTTTCTCAGTCACAGAAACATTGAATCATTGAATCGTTTAGGCTGGAAAAGACCTTTAAGACTATTGAGCCCAACTGTTAACCTTGTACTGCCAAGACCACCACTAAACCGTGACCCTCGGCACCACGTCTACACATCTTTGAAATATCTCCAGGGATGGCTACTCAGCTGCCAATACTCCAGCCCCTGTGCTGGGGGATGCTACGCTGGTTGCTGCTTTTCCATGCTGTCCGTTCTGAGCTGATGAACATGGACCTATATCCAGGGAAGCACAGCATGTGCATTACCACAGACATTTGCCAATTAAACAGATTTCTTAAATGGCCACAATCACCGTCTGTTTCCACTTGTGTAGACTGGGTGAGTTTCACCTGCCTTTACCTTTGCTTAGAGGAGGCCAACAAGAATATCACGTGCTCGTCCAGGGGAGCTGTAATGGTGTAGCTCAGAGAGGTTGCCAGTCTCCCTGGAGCACTGGTCCCTGTGCATTGGTTCTGGGAAGGGTCACCAAGCCAGTGACCCCACGGTGTCAGTTCTGTCAGTCACAAGCAAGGAAGGGTGGACCAGGCACAACGCAACCCAGGTAAGGCTGGAGTAAGAGCATCGAGGAAAATACGACCCAAAAAAGAAGATTCAAAAGGAGTAAAATACTCTATGTTGTTGGATCCTATTATAAAAGAGGACCAAGATGCAGCAATGACTGTAGTGGGCTGAGGGAACACTGTTAAATGTTACACAAACCATGTTGTCCCAGGAACAAGGGCTTTAACTCCTGACCTGATGATTGTCAGACTAAGTAAACTCATCTGGGTTTAATGACCTTCTATCAGCCTTCCAGCATCTAAAGGGGGCCTACAGGAGAGATGGGGAGGGACTCTTGGTCAGGGAGTGGAGCCACAGTATGAGGGGTAATAGCTTCAAACTGAAAGAAGGGGTATTTAGATTGAAAATTAGAAAGAACTTCTTCACTGTGAGGGTGGTGAGGCACTGGAAGAGGTTGCCCAGAGAAGCTGTGGCTGCCCCATCCCTGGAGGGGTTCAAGGCCAGGCTGGATGGGGCTTGGAGCAACCTGGGCTGGTGGGAGGTGTCCCTGCCCAGGGCAGGGGGCTTGGAACTGGATGATCTTTGAGGTCCCTTCCAACCCAAACCATTCTATGATTCTGGACTAATCACAAGTTTTGGAACTGCTCAATTGAAAGCCATGGCAACATGCCCACTTGAGTCCTGAATCACAGAATGGTCAGTCCTATGCAGAAAAGTATGTTCAACTCAAAAGGAGCCCAAAGTACAGCTGAGGAAAAACCTGAAACTGTGTCTTCCAAAACATTTTTAAGCATGAGTGTGCTCACCGACTCTGCAATGTTAAAATCAGAAGCCAGCGCTATTAAAGAAACCTGCACGCCAAGTGCTACCATTTTGATGCTGCTCTCCAAAAAATAGCAGCCCAAAATAACTCCTCATAGGTATGCTCATTTCGTGCTCTATTACATTTCCTTCTTCACTCCCATTTATTTTAATAATTATGCTTTGTTTTGACATTTGGAATCATTCCCATGACATTCAGCAGATTATCCCATCCGCGTCACAGGCTGTCACCGAAAATGTGCTGTGCGGGAAAGTTAGATCTGAGGTGACAAGCAACCGAGCCTTTTTTTAAACCTATAAACTGTGGTTCTATGAAAACCCCATTTCTCACTGCATAAAGCTCCTGACAACAGTTTGCTGCTGTGGACGTGCGGAGAAGCTTTTAGTTTTCCCATGGCCCATAGTGGTTGCATTAAAAATAATAATAATAAAAAAAAAGTGTTAGTCAGAGCCAGCTTGTTCTTTCCACTAAATATCCAAGTTCACCACTGGGTTTTCTTCTCGGTTTTCAATTTGGAAGTGTAAAGTGCAGAAGTGTTTGCCCATCCTTGTGGTATGTAATGAACCCTTTACTTGGTCTTCCTTGGTTTTTAGCATTAACAGTGTGCTAATTTTTTTTTATTTTATTTTATTTTTTCCCTTTTGAGACACGAGGCTCTATCGAAGGCTTGTTCACGTGGCTGAGAAGACTCGCTGCTTTCAGAGGGCTTTGGCTTAGACCACGGGGTAGCATTCAGGCTGCTGTGAGGCAGCAATCAGTCTCTGATCATGAATTTGGCAATCAAGGTTTTTCTTTCGTATTTGGTGATCCCTCTAAAAAGCACAGGTAACTGCCACAAAGGCAGCATATCCACTTTTATTGCTCCTTTGGGGTTTCTTGGAGGGACCTGTTGTCCATTCTGCCTCGTGTGGATGTTGTAGAGACAGAAACCCCACAGGCCACCAGCACACGGGTTCTGCTCCTCACCCCTCACCACTCTTACCTCAGATACCTTCTCAACAAATCAGTTTAAAACTTTAAAGATCACTGGTGAGGCTTAATGCAGTAAGAATATGGACAGGCATTCTCACAGCTCTGAATTTTGCATTTGCATTTTGTCAACATGATTATTCCCATCTAATTTTTATAATTCTGATCGTTTTTGTTAATAACAGGCCATATCTCTCTCAGGAAGTTTTGTACCTTGCTTGAAATACCCTTTTTCACTTGCAAAGAATTAAGCCAAGCTTTCCTTGAATAATTTAATGAAGTTTATTCTGGTACTTTATTATCTAGCGAACAAACTGGGCTTCATTTTCCATGAAACTGCTTTCTGTGATGGAAGTTTATTCCCTCTCAATTTTCCTGTCTCTATTCCAGGGCACGCCTTCCCCAGTACAGCTATCTTTTCTTCAGACTAACAGATCTGACTAACCAAATCTGTTATCACATTTGTCATTCTCCTGTCAGCTTGTCATTCTTCAATCTACCTGTCATTTAATAAAAAAGCAGACACTCAATTTTGGGCAGCTCATAATGCAAGCTCTGATTAAGGAATACAGCTACATCAGACAGGATAAACTTGAAAACCATGAAGAAAGTGTAAAGAAGAAAAAGGAAAACCTGTTGTGAATCCAAAAGAAACCAAGGCCAACTGGAATGGTAGGGGAAAAAAAAAAAATAAGTTGCTTGATTTTCAGAAAACTTTGAAGGGTGTGAGGGACTCATATCAGCTCAAGTCTGTCTCAGATGCAGACGTCCCCAGGATATTTCCTGAAAATGAGACCACCAGCCTTCTGTCAGGATTTCACTAATTTTCCAGATAAAATAATCGGAGATAGATTTTTTTCAAAACATCTTGATACTTTAGTATTAAAATATGAACAACAGCCACAGGGGCAGACTGCCTATAACATTAATTTTCAGGTTATTCCTGTGAAATACTTACAATTCTAATTCAAGTGAAGATTATTAGAAGAAAAAAACCATGATAACTTGCAATAAGATTCCCTTTCATAGAGATGTCTTCAAAACACAACCTTTGCCCTTATTCCCCAAATTGCAAGAGATTTCAGATGTCAAAGAACCCATGAGGTCTGTCTTGTTGCGTGGCAGCAGACAAGATGAAACGCAGCTGTTCAAGAAGCAGATTTGTATAAAGAACTCAAAGTCCCATATTTTGGCAGCCGGAGCATAACAGCTGGCTGCAGCTGGCACGAAGGAGCTGGAGAGCTGCAGAGGGGACAGCCCTCCCCCTTCCTTTCGCCTGTTCTTACCACCAGAAGCAGCAACAGCAGGTTCCTTAGGATTTTGTGTGCTGGTTTCTGCAACAAGGTGAACGTCATCATTTATAGATGCTGCTGAGGTTTTTCTTTTCAGTGTCCAGATGCCTGCACCTGTTTCTTTTTTAACTGTTCCTCGGAGGATTAAATGAATTCTCAGTGACATTATTTGTGGTCCAAATGGCTCTCCTACTCAAGATGAAAAAATCTCACACCGATTTGGTGAAAAAACTTAAGATATTGCAGTAGCAAAAGTCTATTAACTGAGCCTTTCAACTCACGACAGTTAAATTACGAATCCAAAGCACCAAAGAAGCAGGGGAAAAAAATGAGGGGGAAACAATGAGAGAGATTCATGAAGAGGCCGTGGAGCATCGCAGCGCCCTGCAGAGCTAACTCATGAAATACAGGCAGCATATTTATCCAAGTAATGGTGTTGTAGTCAAATTGATATTAACTAGAAAAATTAAATGTTAACATGTAATTGAAGCAACCAAGGGAATCTGCCACTGCTGCTAAAACTCATCTATACAGCCCCAGCCATATTTGATCATAGAATCATAGAATGGTTAGTGTTGGAAGGGACCTCAGAGATCATCCAGATCCAACCCCCCTGCCCTGGGCAGGGACACCTCCCACCACCCCAGGTTGCTCCAAGCCCCATCCAGCCTGGCCTTGAACCCCTCCAGGGATGGGGCAGCCACAGCTTCTCGGGACAACCTCTTCCAGTGCCTCAACACCCTCACAGCAAAGAAGTTCTTCCTAAGATCTTATCTAAATCTCCCCTCTTCCACTTTAAAACAATTACCCTTCAACCTATGGCTCCACTCCCTGACCAAGAGTCCCTCTCCAGCTCTCCTGGAGCTCCCTTCAGATCCTGGAAGGCTGCTCCAAGGTCTCCCCGGAGCCTTCTCTTCTCCAGGCTGAACAGCCCCAGCTCCCTCAGCCTGATCATTTATTGAGAAATATTAATTAGACATGATTGATCTAAGGTTGAATTCAGCTACTATTGGACAATTTAGCTTTGTTAATGAGTAGAATATTTCTGTCAAAAGAGTGACCAACTGTAGGCCTGGTCAGCAAGCCTAGAACACCACCTGGGACTTCCAAGACTAGAGGAAAAGCAAGTAAAAGGTAATTTTGGCAGGGGGAGGTCTTGATCCCCAAACCCATTGGCCACCTCCACAAGTGATACCACCTGCTCAAAAGAAAACAACAGCCAGGGGGTTGGACACCCTCCAGCGCAATGGAGGGTTGGATTAAATGATCTCCAGAGGTTCCTTCCAACCCGGTATCATTCTGTGATTCTATGACAAAGAAGAAAAGAGTCTGTGCACAGATTTTGCAAAGAAATCTTGACCTGTCATTAAACAGAATAACAATGAATATGTATTAATCATGACAACACGTAATAATCAGGAAAAATTTTGAAATGAAGGTTTGCTCCCTTGGGACAAGCACCGCATTTCTGCTCATTAATGGAACAAGCTTTGAAATACCTTGGCTCTGTATGTTAATTGGCTTGCAAACTTGGGTCAACAACCCAGATCTGGGACAACGATGGCATACTTCTGGTCTTTCCTAAACAGCGAAAAAAGTTTGTCCTTTGTTTATCAGGTAATTTCCGAGGAAGAACTACAGCCGGGCTTCTCATAAGCCGTACCTACTTGAACTGGAAGTGATGGGTGGGCAAAGGGGTCCACAGCTACCACTCGTAGGACCGCTGGAAGCGAGGGTGGCTCCTACATTCATTTAAACCCTGCTTGCCCTTAGTTCTCCCTTCCTCCATGGTGGTTGCTGCAACTCACAGTCTTTGACTCTAAACAGAAGAACAGGTGAAAGAACGATGTGAAACACCTGCCATAAGAAGAGTTTTCTTCAAAAACCGCAAAACAATCTTGGACTGATACTGCAATAAATGGGGTACACAAATGTCACCATTGGGAAATTAATTGATGCATAAAAAGGAAAAAATAAGTGAGTAATTATGCATAAAATATACACCCAGCATAAAAGATATACCCAAAAGATTATCATGGAAACCGAGTTTATTTTAAGAACAGAATTTGCTTGTGATCTTCCCGAGTTATTATTAGGTCTAGCCACAGAATGAAAAGGCGGCTCAAAAGTGGGGTAATTGGGTACATGAGTAGTTACACAGTCAATAGCTGCAAACCTGAGTCAGTTTTTTTCAGTAACCCGAAGTAATTAGGGTACTTAAGTATGCAATTTATTTCTGAAAATGTGAACCAAGATGACTGTTCCTTGTAGATTTTGAAGGAGATGATGTAAAAGAAAGAAATAAGAAGGAGAGTTGCAAAAATGATCAGAGCTATGGAACACCTCTCCTACGAGAACAGGCTTGAGAGAGCTGGGGTTGTTCAGCCTGGAGAAGAGAAGGCTCCAGGGGGACTTTACAGTGGCCCTTCAGTACCTAAAGGGGCTTCAGGAGAGACAGGGACAAATGTTGCAACAGGACAAGGGGTAATGGTTTTAAACTAAAAGAGGCTAGATTTAGACTAGCTATGAGAAAGCATTCTCCCTGAGAAGCCGTGTAACATTCTTGCCCACATACCCATTGCCAGGGCTGCAAACTGTTGCATGAAAGAGATTGTATTTTTTTTTGTTTTGAATCTGTTTCTGGCTGGATCACATGACGGTCCCCGGTTCTAC
>VZRU01004754.1:11342-23590 GCA_013398155.1 Pedionomus torquatus
CGGCCCCTGTTGTACTGGAAAAAAAAAAAAAAAACACAACAGGAACAACTGATCCCTAATATTTCTTTTTCATGGAACTTACAATTTTGCAGACTCCTATCACATCCTCAGATTTCTGCTCTGTTTCTTCCCAAATGGCTCAACCATTTCTCATGTGGAAAATGTTTAGCTCCTCTGGTCATGCCTGTGGCATTTTGCCAAAGCTTTTCTAGTTCTTCTGTATCTTTTCAGAGGTGAGGTAATCAGAATTTCCTACTTTATCCATAACACGAGAGAATCACTGATTTATGCAATGGCAAAATGACATTTTCTTTGTTCCCTATTTCTTTCCCAATAATTCCTAGTACTTGAGTAACTTCTCAGACCACTACTGAACACCAACCCAATGTCATCATTGCTCAGTTCATCCTAATTACAAAGGTTTTCAGCTCAGTCTTTTTTATCACACATGGAATTATGCCTGAGGCTGCAAGTCTTTCCTAACTGCTTGTGGAGAACTACTAACCTTTTCTTTTTTGGTAGATATTGCCTGAGATCTACTATACTATACAATCATAGAACGTTTAGCATTGGAAGGGACCTTAAAGATCATTGAGTTCCAACCCCCTTGCTATGGGCAGGGACACCTCCCACCACACCAGGTTGCTCCAAGCCCCATCCAGCCTGGCCTTGAACCCCTCCAGGGATGGGGCAGCCACAGCTTCTCTGGGCAACCTCTTCCAGTGCCTCACCACCCTCACAGCAAAGAAGTTCTTCCCAATATCCCATCTAAATCTTCCTTCTTCTAGTTTAAAACCATTACCCCTTGTCCAAGAGAGATGGAGATTTGGGAGTCATTTATATGAGTGAAAGGCTTTTGTATGGAATGTCCTGTTCTGCCAAAAACTTGTATTTTCATGCTAATACAGAGAACCAAATTCCATATTTTTCTCACTGTTCCTTGTAAATTGTTTCTTTTTATCAGCTGTAATTATATGACTTCTATTCTTATTCCATTTTTACACGCAATTTAAGGAAATGCCAAAGGAGCTAAGGAAATATCCTATCATTTCTCTCATATTACTCAGCCATCAGGACGTGAAGATCTAACCTCCTACAAAAGGCCAATTTTCCCTCTAAGATACACAAGTTAAATCCTCATGAATACATCCTAGAGCAGAATCAGCTGAAAGTGTCTATATTGTCAAGAGCAGAGAGGGAAGGTACAGCTGAACTTGGCAGTCAATTTTAGTTTCCTCCTCCAAGCAGCTTTAAGGCATCCCTTCCTCTTCTCTCTAAAGGAATTTCATAGTGGTTAATGCAGGTAAAACCCATTACCTCCCATTTGCAATCAATAAATACACTGAAGCTGATCCAGTTGATGGTATTTCCAGCTCATAACTTCCATAAATTTCCCTTGTGGCACTTCATGGGAATAGTTCCCTTTTAGAAAGACGCAAGGATCATTTATATTCCTTATAGAATTAAGGCAAGATTAAAACCCTTCAAGTAAAACATATATTTTATACCAAACTAATATCCCGTCATGCTCCTCAGAAGAACAGTAGCAGCATCACTTATCTATGTGTATTGTGTTCTCTCAGCAGAATGCAGTAGCAATACAAGCAATTAATGCTACGCTCATTACAATGGATCTTTAACTCAAATCTTCATTTTTTGAAGAGTAAGTTAATTGTTAAACTAGTTAATAACAAAGACACCAAACGTTTCCAATTTAATCTACCAGCTGATGATTTCATCTGCTTCAGGTGTCCACTTTCAACTGAAATATGAAACAGACTGTGTACTCGTTTTCGTTTCTGTGATGAGGTCTCCCATCCAAAATAAGTATATCCTGCTGGATCTCTTCATGCCAACAGATTACAGCTATTTGTCAAAAAAAAGAAAAAAATACAAAAAAAAACCCCAAGCTCTAAGAAGCTTTAGAGGTCAGCAGATATGCCCTGAAATTGAATTTCTTCTTTCAAGCACAATTCAGAACATTGTTGTGGACAAACTGGGTCATTTAGTACCAAAGCTCTCGGTCTAATCCTCCCAGACTATTTGAAGCCCTGTGAAGAGATGAACTGCCAAAATACCAGCTTGGGCATTTCGACTGCCAAAAGGAGTTCTAAAACTTCATTGTATAGAATATAAACAGCAACATCTTTCTGATTACTCAAAATTTAGCAATGGTCCATAGGAAGGAACAGTAGTTCTAAGCTAGACTGTAAATAAGCAAAATAAGGGAAATTCTGACAGGAAGGAAAAACTGTAGATCAGTTTGTCTCTTTTGTGATATCCCTTGCTATCAAACCCGTCTGCCTGCACAGATACAGAAGATTCAGAATTATTAAAATTTATAGCTTAGACCAATTTCTGTGAGTTGTGTGATTAGTAATTTAAATATAATTCTCCCCGACTGCAACAGAATTTTTTGATTTAGTCTTTTCAGAAAGAAAAAAAACTTATCTCAGTTGTCTAATTACTTTTGCAAGGTAACAGAAACAAACCATATTTCCCAGCAAGGCATATTAATATTCAGCAGCCAGATAATGACATGCTTTTATAAGTCTGCACATTTTCACAGCACCTAAGAAATCAGAAGAAACCATTTCATCAGCTACTCTGGCCACCACGACATCAAATCTCATTACATTTCACTCAGTCATCGTTTTGCCAAAACTCATAAGCAAACTTTTTCTTTGCCTCTCTACCTGAAAGGGACTGAATTGCAAATATAACTTCAGCTTCCGACAAGTGGTTCTTATTAGGCTTTTCCTTATTACATAAAATAAACCTCTGGCACCCACAGTTTTCTCGTGTGAGTAAACACTACTCCACTCTACCTAAATTCAGGGATTTCTGTGTATTTTTATATGTCAATTTGTTATCTCAAGGCAGCCTTGCCTGCTGTCATGGGCTCTCTTAGCCTGTTTGCAAGCTGTGCAAGAGGAAGCTGTCTTTAAATTTCCTGTCCTAGAACTCATACAAAACCAAAACCTAAAAACTACATACTGCAGGGAAGGCTTAGCAAACCATGGACCAGTTAGGGCTGGAAGAGACCTAAAAGATCATTGAGTTCCAACCCCCCTGCCCTGGGCAGGGACACCTCCCACCACACCAGGTTGCTCCAAGCCCCATCCAGCCTGGCCTTGAACCCCTCCAGGGATGGGGCAGCCACAGCTTCTCTGGGCAACCTCTTCCAGTGTCTCACCACCCTCACAGCAAAGAAGTTCTTCCTAAGATCCAATCTAAATCTCCCCTCTTCTAGTTTAAAACCATTACCCCTTGTTCCTATCACTGCACTCCCTGACCAAGAGTCCCTCCCCATCTCTCCTGTAGGCCCCCTTCAGATCCTGGAAGGCTGCTCTAAGGTCTCCCCAGAGCCTTTTCTTCTTCATGATCAATTTCCCCAGCTCTCTCAGCCTGTCTTCATAGAAGTGTCCCATCCCTCTAATCATCTTTGTGGCCCTCCACTGGACCCGTTCCAAAAGGTCCATGTCCTTTCTGTGTTGAGGACTGAAGAGCTGGACACAGGACTCCAGGTGGGGTCTCATGAGTGCAGAGTAGAGGGTGAGGATCACCTCCCATGAGGTGATTCTACCCCTTCACTTCTTATCCTGATTCTTTTCCCATGTAGTAGATAATTTTGGTGTCTCAGACCGTGGAGGCATCTGAGGGATGGATGCAGGAATGTGCTCACCCTCCACCCATAGAGTCAATGGAGCCAATGATGGAGCTCAGCAGAAGGAACCCTGCAGTGTTTCACACAGAAGCTTGTAAATCACAAAGTCATGTTTTCCCACTGCAGCGAAGTCATGACAAAACAGAATGGCAGCTTTTCCTTGCAGAGGCTCCCGATCTGCCCGTGTCACAGCTAATGTCACCTTTTAGCAAGATAACTGTCTCCAACAATGAGAGTCAGGAAAAAAAAAAAAAGCAGCTTTCAAGCACATTTCAGAATTAATTCGAGGCTAAAATGTCTCCTTCCACATGGATTTTCTGAGTGATATACTGATTAGCAAGAGCATGGCTTCCTTTTAAGTGGGAAGCTTGATGCTTCCCTCATTCACAGAATTTGCATTAAATAGATATGTCCAACAGGAGATAAAGAGGGGAAAATTCCGTCAGCTTAAGACATTTGCAAAACGTGGAACAAATACTTGACAGATCCACTTGAAGGACAAGGAATGGAAAGGCAGCTTTATAGATACATTTCTTGATGTGTTTTATTTTTGAAACAGTTTAGAAGGAAATACCACCGCCTGTAATTTATAACATTTCATTATGAAATATTTTTGAGTGCATAATGAGTATCTGCCATGCCTAAATATCCTCGAAGTGTCACTCCACCGTCCTCCCACACATACCATTTTAATTCAAGGCAACAGACTGGCAAAATCCCTGCCAGCTCCAGCAGGAAAGGAACTTGCCTAAGAATATAAGATTGGGCAGCTGGAGTGTAAGTACTGTGGACACCTAAATGGTCCCTCATATTCCTGGATGCCGCAAGTGGTCTTTAAGGACAAACTCCCATTATTTGCACCAAGTTCAGTATAAAAAGGGAGCAAAATTGGTTGGACTAGATGATCTTAAAAGGTCCCTTCCAACCCAGGTGATTCTGTGAAAATGAACCCTAAAGGTTATTGCATACCAGGGTTTGCTTTTTAATTTCTTTCTTTCAATACACTGAAATGAATTTCGGTGTGGGACATGGGCAGGGACACCTCCCACCACACCAGGCTGGAACAGCCTGAATACATGGTAATGTATTCACAACTCCTAGCCTCTGTTCAATGTCTTCCAGATTTGGGGGATATTTTGTGGTTATCAAGTTTAAAGGCCTCTGACAAACTTCCTTCCATTAATTGAGTAATCACTTCCCTGAGCCCATGGAGCCTCTTGGCCTCCAAAGCTTCCTCTGCCAATGACTTCAGCCATTGATTAACATCACACAAAGAATATTTTCTTCTCTTTCTTTCAAATTCACTTCCAAACTATTTAATTTAGTCTCTCTAGCTTCGTGCTGTGATGAAAGCTGTGTACTTCCCTGCTCACATTATTCATACCAATCTTGTTTTGGTAAATCTCTGACCTATTCTCTCTGAGAGAGAATCTAAGATAAAGAGATTAAATCTTGGTATCCACAGAAGAAACTCCTTACTTTTAATCAATATTATACCCTTCTTGTTTCATTTTGTCCATCTTATCAGAAATGGAAGTAACTGGAGTTGTACGTGACACTCAATCATAGAATCATAGAACAGTTCGAGTTGGAAGGGACCTTCATAATCCCCCAGTTCCAACCCCCCTGCCCTGGGCAGGGACACCTCCCACCACACCAGGTTGCTCCAAGCCCCATCCAGCCTGGCCTTGAACCCCTCCAGGGATAGAGCAGCCACAACTTTACATATAACGTGAGAAATATGTGGGATTTCCATATAGACATAGAGGTAATTTATTTCTGCTGCTTCTTTTCCTAACAATTAATTGGCTGTTCTTGTCTTTTAGGCTACTGCTGCGTGATAAGCTGATGTTTTCAGAAACTTCTACAATGATGACAAGAGCTCTATTCTGACTGGTAGTAGGTAAGAAAGTCTGTTATCACAAATGCCTCATTTCCCCCTCCATATGTATCACTATGTTTTACCTAGTATTTTTTTTTTTAACCCAGTCATTACATTACTTTTCTGAGGCAGTTTGCAATTGATTCTAGTTTGGATTACTCTATTTTTTCCATAATAAGAATATCACCTTGTTTCTACCTACTCATTCCCTCTTCAAGAGCATTTACAACACAGGTCACAACATATACTTATAGCAAATGGTTGAAGCTATTATATTATTGTCCTATATTTGCCCCTGCAAAGAAAGGTTTGTTGTATTATTATGGTTTTACCTAGTTGTGCTAGTACAAGAGCCAGACTTAGTGATCTCTACCCTTGTATAAGTGGCTGTTGTAAAATATTCCATTCCTTACGTACTGAGGCTTCTGAACCAGATGCATCGTGATACAGCTTTTGGTACAAGCAGGATCGGTATGTTAAGTTCATAATTTTTCATCTGTTAATTGGATTCTCCATAGAGAATAAGGTGAAGTATAATTAATATTTGTAAGTTCCCAACAATTACCTATAGCATTTGTTAAGAGTTGATTTTAGCATTAACCTTTACATGGCTGTCAATTAGCTGCAGGAAAAAAAAAAAAGAAGAGTGTCTTATTTTAATGTGCTTCCTATAGTAACAGTGTCTGGAGACCTCTCCAGCAGTTCTGGTGGCTGTTATAAAGAAGAGCTGTGCCTGTTCCCACCTTGTTTGAGCAGCCAAGACAGAGCAAGGGCAACCCTCCCTCATTTCTGATGATTCCAGGATCTGAAGGGAGCTCCAGGAGAGCTGGAGAGGGACTCTTGGTCACGGAGTGGAGGGATAGGGCAGGGAGTAATGGTTTTAAGCTAGAAAAGGGGAGATTTAGATGGGATATTGGGAAAAACTTCTTTGCTGTGAGGGTGGTGAGGCACTGGAAGAGGTTGCCCAGAGAAGCTGTGGCTGCCCCATCCCTGGAGGGGTTCAAGGCCAGGCTGGATGGGGCTTGGAGCAACCTGGTGTGGTGGGAGGTGTCCCTGCCCAGGGCAGGGGGGCTGGAACTGGATGATCTTTAACATACCTTACAACCCAAACCATTCTATGATTCTATGATGATACCCTGGTGCTGCTACCTGATAATGATGGATTTGGGCTACAGCAGGGTGAATGTAATGTTGTAGTTCTTGAAATTTTTAGGAGGCATTTTTCATCAACACTAACAAAAAGGAAGAAGGAAGTTTGTACAGCAAGCTTATTTTTTTTTTCCTCCAGTGGCCTACTTGCTATTTTTATGTGATCACCCAGTGACGTGAATGCCTCCAACATATAAACCTGGAGTTTGCACAAAGGCAGTTCACACGTTTGATTTCCCACCTAAACGGGATGTAAATCAAACGTAAACAAGCAGCAAATCACCAGAGAAAGTCACAGCCCAAGTACACAAGATGAAATTCCATGCTCAGTGGACATCAGGTATTGGAAACTTTACACTTTTATTGTTTTGTTGTTCTTGAATTTTTGTTTTCATGGAAGATGCCACCAAAACAGCCTTTTCTTTGAATGGCTGGCTGCTTTAAAGAAGGATACATCGTTTTAACGAGAGCCCTCCTGCTGTTCCACTGCTTTTGACTGTCCAAGGCAGTTTGTGCTATGAAGGTGGTTTTTGGGAAGGGGGTTGCCTCAGCTTGTGTTTCTGCAGCAGCAGTTTACTCGGTCATCAGCCTGGGAGAGGAGCACCTTTCAGCAGTTCTGCTTTTGCTGAGCCAATAATTCTAATGGATATTTTTGCCTGGCTTTTGTTTTGGGGAGGACGATTTTTACAAGATGTTGGGTGCTTTTCACAGTGTCAGCAGTACACAGTAAACTTAACCTCTTAAAGGCCTTTTATTTAAAGGTCATTTTGCCTTAGCTGATGTCTGCTGCTGACAGCGATACAACCTCTCATGGTAAAACTCAGAAAAAATGAATTTTTGATAACATTTGGGAGCCAGACACAGAAGTGCACCCAGCAGTCGTAACTTCGTGTTACCTGTATCTCTATATTTCTATATATATTTTTGCCATCTATATTTCAGTTATATGACTGCCTTTCTGACAGGGTATTTGCTATTGGTGTTGTCAGCTTTGGTGGGCTACTTATAAAGCCCCAAATGAAGAAATGAATAAAGTTATTAACAACACTAAATCTCACCAGGACTGAGGAGCTCTTGCCAGGAAGCTTTTCACTCAGTTATTGACCGTTAGCAGGAGTATCATGGATATGATAGCTTTTATTTAGCCTCAGACATCTATATTGTAAAAAACCATAAGCTGCCCCAGGTGAGGTTCCAGCCTGCCAGGTGCTGCACAAACCCGACCGATAACGGCTGTTCCAGCAGAGACTTTGTTTGAGTTTCCCAGAGAGATTGTTATAATTACTTTTGGATCATCTCTAGTTTGAGCTTCAGCAGTTCTGTGCAGACATGGCTTTTCCTGGCCACGTGTTTATCCGCCAGGGTGGAAGTTCCCTCAACTTTCAAGCTCAGTATGGCAAAAACTGAGTTCTCTGGTTTATATTCCCATCCATCTTCTCACCCTCTCCTTAAGTCTTTTCACCCATCCCCATGACCATCTGTCCTTGCCCTTCCTGAAGTCCATCCACTCTGCAGTCCAACCTCTAGCTTCTCCAACTCCAAGAGTTTTCCAGGACATCTAAATCACAAAAATCTTCTTCTGAGCATGGTCTGGAGCACTACCAGCAGCACTGGCTGTGCTTCACATGGTGGGCACCATCCTCCCTGACCAGTTAGATTAACTCAGCAAGACATTCGCAGGCTGGTGTTAACTTCCAGTCACCACTGAGAAGTTTAAATCATTGATGAAGAATAATTTCTGTCAGCAATGAACTCCCTCCCAGGCCAGCCTACTTCATTACGCTCATTAACATATTGTGATAACAATCTGAAAATTTCCCCCCTGTTTAAAAGTCTGGGACAAATTATTTTGATTTTTTTTTTAATAGGACCTTTAACATGACTCAAAGACACACTACAAGGAGCATTGAGAGAAGAAAAAAAAATAAAACACAACAGAAAACCAGCTCTCAATTCTGAATAAGTAACCCCAGCAAGAAAGAAAAAGGAAAGAAAAAAAAATTTAAAAAAAAGACAAATGTGTGTGCAGGGGGGAAGAAAAAAAAAACCCCAATATTTCAGTTCAGAGCTGAAGGAAGAGCAGCACGAGGGAGCGTAACCACAGATGAAATCAGCTCCAAGGGCACTTGACCTTTACTGGGTGTTATCGACCAAGATGGGAAAGAACCTGGATAAATGCTGGGTCCAGTTCTTTCATTTTCTGTACTAGCGGCGGTTGTAAGTCAGCAAAATCACACCCACCCACACACATACACCCACCCTGGAAAGAGTTTATTCCTTACATGGCTTTGCTGTGCCTCTTCCAACTACACAGGCAATAATATTTACACTAAGGGGGCTCCACAGGGAGATTCACGCAAATCTCCTTGGCCAAGAGAAGCTCTCCAGCGGTACCCGAACTAAGGCACGGGAAACGAAGGCTTTGTGACTTCTTCATCCTCAACTTCCAGCAAAAAAAACCAAACCTCCGAGGGAGGTAGAGCTGATTTTGAAGTAGCAAGAGGAAGAGGAGTACAGAACATCTGCCAGCAGATGCCCAGCAGCGGGGAGGGAAGGGACTTGCCACGCACATGGGAGTGCAGGAGGAGCATCCCAACGGGCGTGTTCTGGGCTGAAAAACCTACTCCTATCTACAGCCAGCAAAACGGCGGTGGGATTGCTGCTCTCGTTGATGTCTTCCTTTCTGAGGGCCACGGTTATCCCCAGCCACCCGGCCACATTTTTACAGCGCTGTTTTCAAGGGCAGTTGCGTTATTTCTCAGTGCCACCAAGTGGCAAAATTTAATAGCGCTATTTTCGACTGTCGCTTCCGACCAAAGAAGGAACTCTGGCTTCTTCAGAATCTCCGGTGCCAGCGGGAGAGCAAAAGAGCCCTCAAACAGGCTAAGGCACAAAGATTTTTGCAAATTAAAATGAGCCTTATCCATTTCAAATGCCAAATAATCCAAGGAGGGGACACAGTCACAACAAAGCAAAACTTCAAAGTCTCTATTCAGCATAACACGAAACACATACTACAAACTCTTGGAAAGAGAAAGAGGGCTTAAGTGTATATTTAATTTTAGAACCATCTGCTTGCAATGTCTTGCTCACCAGGTGTAGCTTGCTGAACTGGAACCAATGATACTGGTAATTAATTCTGACAATCAGTGGGTGGAAGCTGAAGTTTCCAATAGGCTGATGCTACTTTCCGCTACAATTTAATGAGGGGGAAAAAAAATATTCACCTCTTCCTGGTACAACGTAATTATGAAATAGTGCAAATCTCTAAACCATAGTAAACCCTGGCTGCAGTTTTGCAAAAACATGGAGGTTTTTTTGTAAGCATATGAACTTTGCCAGGCCCCTGCAAGCCACTATGGGAGATATGAAAAGCAACAGTATGATATATCCATTCAGAAAAATAAATTCCCAACTTTTTCAGGTTTCTTCTAATTTTTTTTTTTTTTTTGGTGTAAATAAAATAGTTGAACATAACCTAATGCTACATCGAATAGTTTCTAGGGTGATTTTCCTTCTGTTTTCTTCTGGGTCTATGGAGAAATAAACACAGATACATTTCTGGAACATGAATTTATATTTGGAGGATTCTCCAGATGGAATTACCTGGAGCATAAAACAGTTGCTCTCATTCTCCAAAAGAAAAAAAAGAAAAAGGTTAGGTTTTCAGTGGAAATGCACTAAAGCCATGAAGCCAACTGCAAATGCTGTTAGTATCAGAGAAGGAATCTCCTCGTGTAAATATTGAAGTCTTTCTCTATTGGAAGGTGCCTACATAACCTTCAGCAACAGGAGGGCTCCTGTTATAATCTATTCAGAGAGAAAGAGCAACACAGCTGGGCCATCTGTAGCTGCAGGAAGGGCTGGGAATGTGGGTGCAAACAGGTAGACTCTTCCCAGCTGGAAAAAAAGCTTTTGCTCGTTTTGGAAGAGCCCGGGTAACACAGTTTTCTTCTCCAAGCCATTCTTTACGTAAAGCACTGGAAAATCGCACACTCAGTGGGTCTGTTTATTCAGAGAGCCTGGGGGCAGCTCACTCTTTCTAAATAGTGGTATAAAATGAAAGCTAAAAATAGGTTAACTGCCTTCCTGTTTACTAACATGACAATAAAACATACCACCACATAAAACCAGCACACAAGCACCATTTAAGGACAGGTCACTGTGCAGAGAGCAGCCCCAGCACTCGCCCGTAGCTCCTGATGCCAGTCAGCATCCCAGGCTCCGAGTGGGATGTCCGTGGCTAACGGGTCCAGCGAGAGGGCACAGTCACTCTGCCCGCTTCAAAGGTCAGCAGTGAGTATTCCCCCTGGTTTCCCCTCGCCTCTCTTTTTTCTTCTCCCATTCCTAGAAGACTATGGAAAATTTGGTTTCAGTGAGTACCACAGCTACACTGTCAAGCCAGGGCACTGCCAGGCATCAGCACTAATGGATCCTTGTGACAGATGTGGCCTTTAAAACAGCTGGTCAGTGAGAGGCTGAGACCTCTCAAACAGGTGGTCTGCATCAACACCACCATTTTTACAAGGCTAGGCTTGAAGAATGAGATTTAGAGATCTAGGGGAGATTTAGATTGGGTATTAGGAAGAATNAAGTCGATGGTGGAAACGAGCTTTCCCAGCTTTGCAGCCAGAACAGCGAGACATAACAGATGGAGAATGTGTCTTCTTTTGCCTCTTATACCTCTGTTACTTCAGTGATGACACAAGGAACCAAGCAACTTCCCTGTCTAGAGTGCAGAAGGCCTAAAGAGGAGCTGAAATAAGATGTAAAGGAAACTGGGGAAGCCTCTATAACATACAGACAACTCACCTATTTAGTATTTTATCCATTCTAGATTAAAAGGTCTATTGTTATTACTAAGCAGCCTTACACATTTCCCAAAAATTTATTTTCCTATCCTCTTCCTCCTGCATCCATCACACACCTTTGTAAACTGTGCAAGTTTATCCTGGGGAAATTTTTCTACTGAAGTGCAATCTATCCAGCTAAATCTGTTAACCTGACAGCTTCTTCCAATTAGTCCTTCCCATTTAAGCACATGCCCTGTGTGCTACTGCAGGCACATTCAATTAAGATGAAGAAAAAAGCGCAGTAGACAGGCTTGACATTAATATAAATAAATGAGTGCCTTTTCTTCATGCACAAAGACATCACAGTTCAGCTTTCAATCAAGCTTCCAGTTCAAGTTTAAACACAGATGAACTTGCACTGGTGTGATGCCTCTTTGCAGTAAGGAGAAGAAAGGTGACATTAACAAAACAGTAAAAAAAAAGGCTTCAAACATCATATACCTTTACCTGGATCACTAGGATAATAAAATTAAAAGTGATTTCAGTGTTTTCTAATGACGCTGACATTTTTTTTATATTGACAACACTATTAGAAGAGACAGCCAATTTGGTAACAAGCATGAATTGCATTATTTCTTTTTCAGAGAAACACAGAGCTATAGCAAGCTTGATCTGCCACAAGATCAAACCAGGCTGGCCAACAACAAGACAACAGATGCTCTCCCCAGCCTCTCACCCAAGGAGATGAAGAAGAACA
>VZRU01004754.1:31059-59565 GCA_013398155.1 Pedionomus torquatus
ATGACTTTCCAGTTTGGAGACCAGGATGTCATGTGGGACAGTGTCGAATGCTTTGCATAAGTCCAGGAAGATGACATCCGTTGCCCTGCCTTTGTCCACCAAGTTTGTGGCAGTATCATAGAAGGCCATCAAATTTGTCAGGATACTCACTTTAATTTAACTCAGTTGTAATTCAATAGCAGATTAGTCACACGGTGGAATGAGGCACCGGAGCAGCGAGTAAATAAAGGAGACAGGTTCTGCTGCCGCCGCGTTACTTCTGGCTTTGTCATGCTGCACGTGTCACCGGGGGAGCGGGGATTACTTTAATTACCCACCGCTTTAATTTTGAAGAGTTATTACGGAAAATTGTGAATCGCCTTAATTTCCTTTGGCAGCCTGACAATGGGATCGCTTTCAGTCCTCGGCGGTGGCCGGCGGGGAGCTCGGCAGGAATGGAATTCAAGTACTTCCACACATTTCAGCTTCAGAGGGGACGTTGTCATTCAAAAGAAAGGGTGGGTGAGGGCTTTCAAAATGCGGGTAAGCTGGAAACCAGCTGGGTCCCCCCATGCAGTCCGTCAGAATTTCTGCACTGATAACCAGCAGCCCAGAAATGCTCACGACCTTCCGTTTCACCAGTTTATACCTGGCACGGCTGGCAGGAGAGGTTTGTCCCTTTGAATCCCTGGAAAAGAGAAGGCTCCGGGGAGACCTTAGAGCAGCCTTCCAGGATCTGAAGGGAGCTCCAGGAGAGCTGGAGAGGGACTCTTGGTCAGGGAGTGGAGTGACAGGACAAAGGGTAATGGTTTTAAACTGGAAGAGGGGAGATTTAGATTAGATATTAGGAAAAAATTCTTTGCTGTGAGGGTGGTGAGGCACTGGAAGAGGCTGCCCAGGGAGGTTGTGGATGCCCCATCCCTGGAAGTTTTTAAGGCCAGGCTGGATGGGGCTTGGAGCAACCTGGTGTGGTGGGAGGTGTCCCTGCCCAGGGCAGGGGGCTTGGAACTGGATGATCTTCAAGGTCCTTTCCAACTCTAACCATTCTAGGATTCTGTGAATTCTGCTTTTCCAAGTGCTGCAGTGGACTTCCAGCATCCTTTGATGGGTTAATGTGGGCAGTGTGCCCTGCCCTAGCCCAGTCATCTGGGAAGCCCACCTGGGAAACCCCCTACTCCATAAGTAGAAGCACTTGGTGACTAGAGTCTTTTGGAGACTTCTGATCTTGATACCCCTCGGGGGCAAGATATTGAGCCCAAATGAGCTTAAAAGGTGTGAATCAATGCCCCAGCACCGTGTTCTGAATTCAGGCAGTTTTAGGTGCCTACCCTTTGGCTGCAAGACGTCCTACTCTCATTGCTGCCCAAAGCAAAACACTAATAGGTCCATCACACAGAAAACTGAAATAAACTCCAGTTTGGAGTTTATTTAAACTATTTATTTAAAATAAGTCCGGTTTGGACTTATTTAAACTCTGACAATCTCGGCAATCCACTTTCTGGTTCAGGTTCATAGGGAGCTGAAGTAGCTGAAGTGAGGAGAATAAATGACCAAAGAAGACAAAGACCTAAGAACAAAGACTTCTTAGCTGGGTTTCTGTGCCCGAGATAATGCACAGGGAGCTGTATGATAATCCATAAATTGCAAATTAATCTCTTGAGATTACAGAGCATGCAGTACCTTTCTTGATGGATACAAATAACATTTATCCAGGCTGGAAAAAAAAAAAAAAAAAAAAAGCAACAAAAAACTCCTCAAACACGAGGAGCTGCTTATAGGGATGGTTTTTATCTTTTGGACCTTGAAGAAATAAAGTCTAAATTTTGTCCCCTATAACTCCTCTGAGTTACTGGCTATTTCCAACTAATTCTAACATACACTCAAACTGCTGGAGAGTGGGGGAAGGTCAGCCACCAGAAGCACTCTAGATTTCTTTTTCATTCTTGGTTATAAATGGCTCATGCTAATACCTATTCCCTGAGATAATACCAGGACACTGGATGCCAGGTCCCCTGTGCCTGCAGGACCAGAAACACCTTTCTGCTCACCCAGGGCTCTGAGGAAAGGCAAGTGAAGCGTTTGGTGCCAGATGATGTGTGTTCTGGTTGTGCTTTCCCAGCTCTTCCCTTAGGAAAAGGAATGGTGTGAAATCCCCCGAGAGAAGGGGGTCAATTGTCTTCAAAGAAGCAACTGGGGGAAGACCTGTCAGTGCCATGGAGAAGGTGGTGGTGAGGCAGTGAGAGAACTGGGTTTAGCAGGGAGGTTGCTGAGAAGGACAGAGATAAGATGTCACCTCGCAGGGGACAAGAACAACCTTCCTAAGGACCACAGAGGACTGTACAGAGTTTGCTACAATCAGAAACCCACTGAGCTGAAATGGAAGCAGAAGGTTATCAGTCCTGAAGAATCACAGAATGGTTAGAGTTGGAAGGGACCTGAAAGATCATCCAGGTCCAACCCCCCTGCCCTGGGCAGGGACACCTCCCACCACACCAGGTTGTTCCAAGCCCCATCCAGCCTGGCCTTGAACAATTCCAGGGAGGGGAGGCAGTGGCTTATAAACCTTTTACTTCTGATGTCTCTTCCCTGGCTGCAGAGTTTCCTGAAAACAAAATGTTAAAGATCGTGGCTTGTTTTCTAAGTGCTCCTGGCTTTTCAAAACTTGAAGCCGTTTCAGGCTTTTAAAGATGCTCAGCGCNACAGTCCAACTACAGGTTTGTCTCAGAAAACAAAGCAAAATACAATACATCACCACTGCAAAGAAAAAAAAAAAAAAAAAAGAAAAGATCACAAGTATATCAGAAGTGATAAGAAAATGCATTTCAGAAAACATATTTATGTTTTAAGGCACCACTTTGCAGAGAAAATGGTCCCCTAAGATTTCAAAACTGGAGGCAACAGAAGTCTGATAACAACAAACGACACAAGTACAAGACACAGGTAGGCTCCACATTTTCTAAATCGTTTCTGAGAGAGCTTTGAAGGGTTGCTACTCTTTCATTTGGACTCCTCAAAATACCTTCAGGCAGTCCTAAATGTAAATTAAACCCTGGCTTCCAAGAAAACTAGTTGGAAACAGCAACTTAAAATATTATATATTATTCTTGCTTCAAGCAAGGGTGGATTGCAAGGAGATGTTGTGCCCCATACACCGTGTTCGTTCTCTACATATATTGTCTTCTGAAGATTTTTTGAGATTATATTAATCAGAAATACATCCCTGGAAAGCATTTATCTTTTAATAAGCACTGCAATGGATGAACACTGTTCATTCCCCGCCCCCTTCCTTTTTTTTAACTCCCAAGCATCCAGATGTTTTTGTAAGCAAGAGTCCTAGAAATAATTTAATTTCAAGAATGCCTTTTTACGCTCTGACTGCCAGATACCAAAGGAAAAACTGGATTACAAACAGACTAAGCTGCTGTGTGTATTTAACCCAAGAGCAGCTCTTCTTAGCTCTGAGATTCATGCTAATTTAATAATTAATTTTTAAGACCCACTTAGAAGGTTGATATCTCAGCAAGGGGGTTGGAACTTGATGATCTCTGAGGTCCCTTCCAACTCTGAACATTCTATGATAGGTTTGCTGAGTCGCTGTGGCTGTGCTGTGGTACCTTGAAAAGAAGTCCTGAATAGAAGGAAAGCTGTTTTAGACACGGAGCTGAACTTGATGTTCCACCAAGAGGAACAGACACCGTGAGGGAGCTGAACTGGCCTGATGAGGCAGCCCCCTTTGACTCTTTAGTGGCAACAGGACCTTCTCTACCCCTGCACATGCTTATTGATATAGGGACCATCACGGGGGAATGTACATTCAAGCTGCTCATTCAGCCCTTCTTGTTGAGTCAACATACAAGACTACAGACACGCATCTGGTTCACAATCATTTTTTTAATGACTGTAAGGTTGTGAGCCCGGCNAACTACTGACACTATTGAATCCTTTTAGTATTTCCTATAGTCCTTAACATTGACAAATCACACCAGCCCTTGGAGCCTCCATACCCAAGAGCATGCCTGGAAGACAAATAACCCACGATCTTATGCAAAGCAGAACTTGGCAAGGCAAAGCACAAACATGCTGGAAACACACAGCAGCTTTAAGGGAAAAATAAAAAAACCCACCCTGTTTTTAAAATTGCTCTGTGGAAAAAGTCATTTTTCACCAGTTCAAAGTGTGCATTGCTATTTTCGGCACTCACTCGTGACAGCAGCAGAGTAAATTCCCCTCCCTCAATTTTCGGGGCAGGGCGTGAGACTCGTCTTTTCGCTCAGACAGCATCCTGATGGATGTGTAAGGTCACTCAGACTCCTCTCGGGGTTTGATCCTTCTGAGCCCATAAAGAGACGGCAGAGACTGCAGGGATGAGCTGTCCCGTTTTTTTTTTTGTGGCAGCAAATATGCCGAGATCTCCTGTCCTCACACACACAGCACAACTCTCTGCTGTACAGAAACCTATCTTAAAAGCCGGGAGCTGCTGGGGGAACTCAAGTGAAACAAATGGGTAAATTAAGAGAAGCTTTTCCTCCAGGGAATTAAGATGCCAAGAGGAGGAGATCCAAGGAATGGGACACAAGGGGATCTCCAGGAGCACAGCTGCCACTGAAGTGGTGGGGATGGGTTTGTACGGCACAGCATCAGATGTGTTGACTTTGCTCTTGTTTTTCAGCTTGGGTCTGGAAATGGCCAAAGAAAAGCACATTTTCAAGGCTCTCCTTGTGAGAGGGACAGGTACGAAATGTGGGTAGAGCAAGAGGTACACTTTCATAGAATCATAGAATGGTTAGAGTTGGAAGGGACCTTAAAGATCATCGAGTTCCACCCCCCCCTGCCATAGGCAAGGACTTTGCCATAAACTCAGAGCAGGGTCAGGCATGGCTGGTGGAGGACTCTCTTTGAATCCAGCTCCCAGACGCTGCCTTCTCAGGCTGAAAATATTGCCCTCAGCAACTCTAAAAGCCTGATCTCCAAGATCCTATGCCCCATTTCCCCTGTACACTATCATATTGAGATGCAGGCTGGGTGGGCAGCGGCACAAAACGGGTTCACAAAGCAAGGAAGTACTTAGATGATGATGGGTAGAGTGGAATTAGCACAGAGGAAATCACATTTGCTGGACAACAAAATCTCCTCGCTCCAGCCCTGTATTTCTGAGGATATTTAGCGGGCTAAGCAAGAACAATCACCACCACTTTGGGTTGTGATAGATTCATTCAAATCATAGAATCATTTTTGGTTGGGAAAAAACCTTTAAGATCATCAAGTCCAACCNAGGTTTGCTGAGTCGCTGTGGCTGTGCTGTGGTACCTTGAAAAGAAGTCCTGAATAGAAGGAAAGCTGTTTTAGACACGGAGCTGAACTTGATGTTCCACCAAGAGGAACAGACACCGTGAGGGAGCTGAACTGGCCTGATGAGGCAGCCCCCTTTGACTCTTTAGTGGCAACAGGACCTTCTCTACCCCTGCACATGCTTATTGATATAGGGACCATCACGGGGGAATGTACATTCAAGCTGCTCATTCAGCCCTTCTTGTTGAGTCAACATACAAGACTACAGACACGCATCTGGTTCACAATCATTTTTTTAATGACTGTAAGGTTGTGAGCCCGGCTGGAGATGTCCTGTGTAGAAATACTCCCTTCCAGATACCGGTACTATTGTCTCCTGATGCAAGAAGAAGGTTTGGCATTACTTTGGGACTGCGTTTGATCACATCCATAGACGTGGCAAATTACCCCAGTCACCCCAGCACAGAAGGTGTCAATGTGCTAATGTTACTCTGAGAATTCATTTAAAGCGGAAGAGCAATTATTAAAGCTTTCCAAATCATAGAATCACAGAATGGTTAGAGTTGGAAGGGACCTCAAAGATCATCCAGTTCCAACCCCCCTGCCCTGGGCAGGGACACCTCCCACCACACCAGGTTGCTCCAAGCCCCTTCTAGCCTGGCCTTGAACCCCTCCAGGGATGGGGCAATGGCAACAGGTTTGCCCAGAAGTACAAAAGGAAAATTTGCAACGTGATCATTGCAAGGAAACTACTGACACTATTGAATCCTTTTAGTATTTCCTATAGTCCTTAACATTGACAAATCACACCAGCCCTTGGAGCCTCCATACCCAAGAGCATGCCTGGAAGACAAATAACCCACGATCTTATGCAAAGCAGAACTTGGCAAGGCAAAGCACAAACATGCTGGAAACACACAGCAGCTTTAAGGGAAAAATAAAAAAACCCACCCTGTTTTTAAAATTGCTCTGTGGAAAAAGTCATTTTTCACCAGTTCAAAGTGTGCATTGCTATTTTCGGCACTCACTCATGACAGCAGCAGAGTAAATTCCCCTCCCTCAATTTTCGGGGCAGGGCGTGAGACTCGTCTTTTCGCTCAGACAGCATCCTGATGGATGTGTAAGGTCACTCAGACTCCTCTCGGGGTTGGATCCTTCTGAGCCCATAAAGAGACGGCAGAGACTGCAGGGATGAGCTGTCCCGTTTTTTTTTTTGTGGCAGCAAATATGCCGAGATCTCCTGTCCTCACACACACAGCACAACTCTCTGCTGTACAGAAACCTATCTTAAAAGCCGGGAGCTGCTGGGGGAACTCAAGTGAAACAAATGGGTAAATTAAGAGAAGCTTTTCCTCCAGGGAATTAAGATGCCAAGAGGAGGAGATCCAAGGAAGGGGACACAAGGGGATCTCCAGGAGCACAGCTGCCACTGAAGTGGTGGGGATGGGTTTGTACGGCACAGCATCAGATGTGTTGACTTTGCTCTTGTTTTTCAGCTTGGGTCTGGAAATGGCCAAAGAAAAGCACATTTTCAAGGCTCTCCTTGTGAGAGGGACAGGTACGAAATGTGGGTAGAGCAAGAGGGACACTTTCATAGAATCATAGAATGGTTAGAGTTGGAAGGGACCTTAAAGATCATCGAGTTCCACCCCCCCCTGCCATAGGCAAGGACTTTGCCATAAACTCAGAGCAGGGTCAGGCATGGCTGGTGGAGGACTCTCTTTGAATCCAGCTCCCAGACGCTGCCTTCTCAGGCTGAAAATATTGCCCTCAGCAACTCTAAAAGCCTGATCTCCAAGATCCTATGCCCCATTTCCCCTGTACACTATCATATTGAGATGCAGGCTGGGTGGGCAGCGGCACAAAACGGGTTCACAAAGCAAGGAAGTACTTAGATGATGATGGGTAGAGTGGAATTAGCACAGAGGAAATCACATTTGCTGGACAACAAAATCTCCTCGCTCCAGCCCTGTATTTCTGAGGATATTTAGCGGGCTAAGCAAGAACAATCACCACCACTTTGGGTTGTGATAGATTCATTCAAATCATAGAATCATTTTTGGTTGGGAAAAAACCTTTAAGATCATCAAGTCCAACCATAAATAACCAAATAAATAGCATAAACAAGCAAATAACCAAGGGATAACATGAATGTATTTCGTTACCATGGTCTAAATGTGAAACTCTGCGCTGTATTCCTAGCTTATAACTTGCTCAGGAAAGTTGTTCCATGATAGTATTTCAATGATTCATTAAGTTTGAATTGCCTTTGATGTAATTATCCTGCCTTCTTGTCAGCCCACATTTCTAATACTGATGCACACACACCCCCTCCCCACAAATTAAACAGAAACTGAAGCAAGGGTTAATAGCAAATTATTTCTGCAGATATCTACATAATAAACTGGCAATAAATACGGTATTGAGGGCTTTATCACACAGCCTTGCCAAGGCAGGTGATGTCAAAGATTAGCTTCCCAAGTAGTTCAACTGATGACTGCTAGATCAGGGGATGGAGGCTCTTTCTTGAGAAGCAGACGCTCTAATTTGCAGTATTTTTAGTGGAGCAGATCTCTGCAGGCCTACGAGTTATCTAGAGCTGATGAGCTTCAGCCTTCACTGCAGCCCTGGCAAAATCAAAGGGATTATTCACTGATTTGGGAAGCATCTGTCTAAAGCAAAATAAACTTGCTCTTAAGCAAAATAAATCTCTTTGTAAGACAAACCCTAGTCCTTGGCTGCTTAATTGTTTGTGAATAACCTTGCTTGCTCATCAGGAGATATACCAGAAGAATGAGATATGCTAATAGTAATATGTAACACCTGTCTGAGGCAAAGAATATTAATTAAGCACTGAAAATCCTACTTTTTTTTTTCTTTATATGTAGAAAAAGGCAAGGTGATAGAGGTGAGAAACATTCTGCAGAAGTTACATAATTGCTAAAAAGGGTTGTATTTCCCTTTAAATCACTTGCAAATAGTATTTATATGGTGTCAGTGGCATGAGTTTATGGTTTTATTCCTTTAAATGTACTTTAATTTCAGTAACCCATGGGGCTTGGCCCACAAACAAGGATCACTTAATGACCCACAAATCTGTACCCAGAAATAAGACTGCGAAGTAAGTAAGATATTTCAGAGGCAAGGAAAGAAGATCTTGGCATTCAAAGGACAGAAATGGTAAGAAAGTCATAGAAGATATGATAAGGAAAAAGATATGAGACACTTTTCACCCATGTCTTGATGTTAGTATTAGGGCCAATGCCCAGCATCATTAATAAAGACAAAGCAACCATCAGAGCACATCTCCCTGCTATATCCTCAAAGGTTTTGTTTCTGCATGTATAGAATCCATATCTGTCCAAGGCACTTTCCCTAAAATAAGCCTGCAGACAAAAAACCTCAGCCTCATCCCTACCCAGGAAACCACACAACCTTCCAGTAGCTGTCACATAATATGATACCAAAGGCAAAGAGTGGTTGAAGAGACCTAGAAAAACTGGATGAAACATGGAAAGAGACTGTAAAGGTTCAGGACTAACATTACCTGAAAAACCAGAGTGATATCCAGTTCTTCTTGAAGTTTGGCCATGAGAGAAGGAGTGCAATGCTGTCATGCTCCATCCCTTAGGGAAGTCCTGCCAAGAACAGCTCAGCTGAAAAAGATCATCAGGAATAGTAAATAAATGACCAACATGGGGCAGCATCCTTTCACAGCAGATGCTGCTCTCAAACGTCCCAACTCAACTGTGCATCTCTCTCATAATTGACGTTTTGCCTTTTATCTTGTCCTGTTTGCCCTTGGAATTACTTTCCAGAACTTACTATGGCATTCCTGATGCCTAACTAGGAGGTGAGGGTGGTTTGAGGTAGGAGAGCTGAGCTGATGCCTGCACACGAGTTAGGAGCTTTTGCTCCTCCTGGAACAGCATGAAACAGGTTCAGCAAATAGTGGTCTCTGGTTGCTGCATCCTACAACATGACCATAGAATGGTTTGGGTTGGAAGGGACCTTGAAGATCATCCACTTCCAACCCCCTGCCCTGGGCAGGGACACCTCCCACCACACCAGGTTGCTCCAAACCCCATCCAGTCTAGGGCTGCCCACCAGGGATGGGGCAGCCACAGCTTCTCTGGTCAACCTCTTCCAGTGCCTCATCACCCTCACAGGAAAGAACTTCTTCCTAAGATCTAATCTAAGTCTCCCCTCTTTCAATCTAAAACCGTTACCCCTCATCCTACGGCAACACTCCCTGACAAGGATCTCCTTGCGAGCTAAATTCTGGCCCGAAACTTAGACTTTATCAGGGTGAAATAACCTCTCCTCCTTCAAACCGTCAGGAGATCTTGGACAACAACAGTTAGTTCAAGTAAAGGAGTGCAACAGCTCACTGAAGTGGTTCTGGGCTAGGGGAAGTGCTCAAGGATGTGACTAACTCTAGAGAAAAGAATCACACATCCCACCATTTGACGAGACTCAAAGACTGAAAGGATTTCAGGAGGCAGAAGACAATCCCCGTTTCTCTATGCAGGGTCCTTTTTGTCTGCTTTGCCACCGCTTTGTGGGTACAAGCCTGGGGAGAACCTGAGCATGTGCATCATAAAACGCAGAAATTGAGGCTTACTTAAAAGTTTTGCCTGGCACCAGGACAAACGTGCCGGTGCACCGGCCTCCATAACACAGAGAATATTTTCCAGATGAACTTGAACAGGCACAAGTTCTTCCTCCAACGTATGCATTCCTTTCCCGTGTGTGATGTGAAGGTGTACACTTTGAAGCCCCAGCAGTTCTTGTAGTTATCCAAACTGTTTCATGCCATAGCCCCAGAAACATTTAAAAGCTTCTAGCTGCTCTAACTTCTGAAAAAGAAACCCTAATTAAGCCTCACTGGTGCTCTCACTCATTCCTCTTAAGTTGCCGTAATTCCAGTCTTGGAGGCCAAGGCCAAGAATGGGGGGAGTTGGTGGCAAAGAAACTCTGAGATGTCAAAAATTTTAGTCCTTTCAAAAGATCTCAGAAATACCCCAAAATATTACAGCACAGGGCAGATTTTCTGCAGAGCTTCCACAAATTTCTCCCCTCTGTTCATAAGGTCTCTGATGTTGCTCTCTGACATTGAATTCATAAATATAAATTGTAGACAACTGTTTGTCACCCGTTAAGACAAAACTAGGAAAAGCTATTTAATGGAATGGAAACTTCCAAGTGTCCCCCCCCCCAGCAACAGCTTTTCCTTCAATACATAATGATTTTGATAAGTATGTAATGCTTTTGACAAATAATCGCGACACCTTGTATTCATAGAAGCACATTAACCAATTTGTTGCCTTAGAGAAGTAAGATGCTTATTTTCCATCAAATTTCAGTGAACTTTGCAACAAGAGATTGTTGCAGGTGCTAATGAAGCTGCATCTAGGATCAAACCAACAGATACTTAAGTTGGACCACACCAATGTCAGTACCCACCATAGCCCCATATATACAGACGTAGAAAACTGGGAAGAAAACAGAAGAGAGAGTCTGGATCTACTGAAATTATGGATTTATGTCCTGCTCAGAAATGTTCTTTAATGAGTCCAAATTTACTCCACCAAAATAAACGGGACTGCTTTAGATTCCCATGAACTTCATCAAGAGCTGAAATTATTCCATCTGTATTGATTTTCCAGGGGAAGAGAAACTCTTAAACTCTATTTTATTGCTGAAGATAGTGGTTTTGGTCAATTTTTTGGGGGGAGGGAATGCAATAAGGAAACAGAAGCAGAAAACGAACTCTAAATTAAAACATTAAGAATTAAATTCTTAGCATGATTTGACTAATGGGTTATTTGCAGCGTGAGCAAGAAAGTACTGGCAAGAGCCCTTGTGAATGGAATTCCCCAGATCTCAGTTTGATAATCAAATACTCTGAATTTTTTTTTTAAATTGAAATTTTTAAAATAAATAAAAAACGCATTTGCCAAACCTTTTGTATCAGTAAAAATACTGCTTGAAAGTCTTACAGTTTCACTGGTTAAACTATTAAGGTGCATGTAAATATCATATGCAGTACAAGAGAATAATTTTAGAACGTGTTCGGACAGAGTAAAACTATTATTCTTGAAGTGGAACTGATGTCTGAACTCGTTCACGGTAATAGAAAGATGCCAGAAGCCTTGAAACCACCTTAGAAGCCTAATTCTCCCCTGAAGTCCATTTGGTTCAGGAATCAGAATAGTCTGTTCTATGGTCTAATTTATGAGTAAATAAGACTTTATCTCATTTTTTTTCATTTTTTTTTTTATTTTCCACAACTTTAAAAAAAAATTATCTAGTTGTCCTTACCCTCGGCTACGGTGCAATTTGCATGGCTGTACTGTATGCATACATTTGGCACATCAACCTACATTTAAAAGAAACGCTGTCTGTATATTGCTTTTGTTTTGAAGTTCCCAGGTACAACATATTTGCCCCAAGAGAAATTCTGAGATCAAGAAGTACCTTTGCACTGTTTTTACCAAGATCAGGAAGATTCAGAACTGTAGTAGGTAAAACTTATTATAATGAAGGCAGAAGGATTAATTAAAATTCCATGGACATCTTTGTTCTTGTGCAGTGGATTTTGTAACTTTTATATTCTACCCACGGGTTGTACATCCATGTGGGGCAGGTAAAAGTTTTCCCAAGTTTAAAAAACAAGCTGGATTGTGGAAACTAAAATCTACCTTCCAAGTAGTCATCATATGGGCAACTTACCATGCACAGAACTTTTTCTGCTGCTTGGAATCACACAGTTGCCAAGGCTGGAAGGGACCAGTCCAACCACCAACCCAACACTGACAAAATCTGTCACTAACCCAAGTCCCTAAGCACTACATCTGCCCAGCTTTTAAAAACCCCCAGGGATGATGACTCCACCACCACCCTGGGAAACTCAGTCCAATGATTAATAACCCTTTCCATGTAAAAACTGTTCCTAATATCCAATCTGAACCTCCCCTGGAGCAACTTGAGGCCGTTTCCTCTCGTCCTATCACTTGCTACTTGGGAGAAGAGACCAACCCTCATCTCTCTACAACCTCCTACTCGAACTAATGGTGAGTCTAAGGAAAACAGACATTGAGCCTCTCAGAGGTGCTCCAGTATCTCATGTTGATGAGGTACTGATGAGATGGCTCAAGTAACTGTGCACTGGGAATCCCAGGTTTCCTTTGAACTTCCTTTGTGGGAGAAGGCAGCTCAGGTGGGTAGAGGTTCTTCCACTCATTCTTCTGAAGTCCAGCTCTTGCTAGCTGACCCTCTCTAGACCTCTTGAAGATTTTTGTTCTCTCTCTGTACCCCATGCCATTTGAGACCACTGTCTATGCCCCAAACCATTTCGGGTGTGCAAAGTTTAAGCAAGTGAAAACAGGGTGTGTGAAGTAGGAAGTTCTCAGAGACATTGACATTGAATAATAGCACCAGCCTGGTGGACGTATGCTGGAGACAGACTGCAGATACCTGCCTGGAACCTCTAAGCGCATCCAATAGACAATGAATCTTCCCAGAAGCCAGAGCCAAATCAGACTGAACTAAGCCTCTGTGCTGCTAACAAAAGAGCAGTGTCTTTTCTACTGCCAGACCCAACCTCACCACTTAATAAGCACTGCATATGGTTTACTGTACCTATTAGCATAAACATACCATTTTAAATGTTTTTATAACACACACACAAGCAAGCACTTCAGTCACTCCAGAGATTGGGGGGACTGGAGCACTTTGCCAGCAGTTTTTTAGGCACACGGTCCATACAAAACGTCTCTTTTCTGATTGTTTTCACTTTAGTACACACAAAAGCAATTAAATTTGGATTTTTTTCCAGTGCAAGGGGAATGAAAAAAGATAAACCAGGGTGACTTTCACCAAAGCCAGCCAGATCAAATCATATTGGGGTATGCAAGTTAATTTATTTTCTTCACGTTATCTTTCATTTTCATCCCTCTCAGTGCTTGCTTCCAACTGGAATTTAAAATACAGGAACACACTTTTTGAAGTTTCTTGTAAGACATCCATTTTGCTGGCTCAGAGGAGTCAGAGAGTTTGCGTTAGGCTAAGATAAGCACTCAGAGAACGAATCCTTATCTGAACCAAACTTTCTGAAGTTTTTCATATTATAAACAACCATCTTAACTGCAGTCAGAGATGTAAGAGAGCGGGGCTGGTCTGGGGACTAAGTGCTCCAGCCATCGCCCTTCTATTTCTGGTTCTCACAAAGTCCATCCATCTGACCTTTGGCCAGTCATTTCGCCTGCCTCCACCAGTCCACTGCCTGTAAAACCGAGATAGCAACACCTCCTCTTCCTTCCAATGTTGGTCTCTGCTCCCTGTTCTTAATGCAGCCAGAACGGGGAGCACAGTTAACTGCTTAATATGAAGCATTCCCTAACTCTGTCAGACCCCAACATTAAAACTGGAACATTAAAAAAGGAATTAGAAGTGTTGGGTATTGCAAACCTATTCCCTTCCTTGGGAATTTCCTTCATTTCCTTCCCAAGTTTGTTTACAAAATGCTCTTAAGCAACAAAACTTACTTAATAAAGCCGTTCCGTAGAGACTTTAGGAAGATGAACTTAATTAGAAAGCTTTGGTGGAAAGAAATTGTTGATAATTTTAAGCGCCGATGTTCTGCAAAGGAAAATGTCAAATACCCCAATGAAAGTGGTACTAGGTTGCATCATATCTTTTTAATTAGACCGATCATTTCATATATGCAAGCTCATGCTTCAATCAAAGCAGTGGTTGCCGAAAGTTTAGAGAGGTCCAAAGTTTAGCCTGAACGCCTGACCTGCGAGAACATCAATCAGAAGAGACCTCTCGCTGAATTTCCTTCACTCCTTGAAGCGCTTTGGAAACCCACGCGAAGTAGCAAGCGGTTTAAGCTAAATGGAACTTAACAGCAAGTTTTCACGCTGCCCCTTGATTTGACAGCCGTTACAATCCTCGTTAGAGGAGAGCCTGACATTAAGTCCTTTAAGACCAATGTGACAATGATGGGAACAATTGCTGTTCCAGTACCTGTATTCAAGATTTTGCTGTAGGCTTACCGGTAAGTAAAGTAATGAATTTCACCTCCTAACACCTGCTTTATGCAGTATCCAGGTCAATAATCTGAGACAGAATAAGTATCCATTAAAAAACGCATAGCTGGAAAAACTGAGACAGTGCAGATCTTCAGAGAGATGTTTGTTTTAAACCCAAGACCTTAAAAAAAAGCAAAATAAGCAGAAAATAAAACCCTGGGCCAACCTGAAACCCACTCTTCTTACCAATTACATGCATCAAGATGAATTTCTGTATTAACTGTGGTCCATTTTCCACTTAGAGGTAGTGAAGTAGGTTGATGCCACTGGGATAAATTAACAAAGCACAGTGTCAGAGATCTATAATTTACTGCCTGCTTCCTTGCACAGCAATGAAAAGCTCTGGCGGTGGTGGAAAGCAATATGTACATCACGTGGGAGCTGACAGAATTACCCCCCAAAAAGCCAAGACAATAAGAATTTCAATAGAAGCTCTATTTAATATCGAATTTCCTCCAGTTCTTGGGTTTTCATTCCCAAAGCATTTTAAAGAGAGGGTTTGTTTTCACAGTCGGGGCAGCTTCAGTGAGCAGCAGTGCAGGGAGTGCTCTGTTACCACCTACCGTAAAACACAATAATTGGTGAATTCTCATGGACAAGTGCACCAAGGAATTAACCCCCCTCATTTCTTGGGGGTAGGTTGTCCAAAGCCCATCTTGTCACTAGACTTCATCCAGACTACTTCATACCTTCTGGGGAAATCTAAGTCTGTAACACAGAAAGCTGGTGTAAACTTCACAGTTTGCCTTGCAGAGCAATTTAGATATTGCACATAATTTATATTTTAAGGAGATATTTTCTCTGTGAATCCCTCAGGATTAAGTGTTAGGTCTAAAATGTGCTACTGAAAAATCCCAACTTGCTTATGATTTAACGGAAAAGTGTTAGCCTAATATGGTGAGCTCATAATGGACTTATTTGTCTCTCCATTAAGATGGTGATGGTGGTTTAATCCATGAAAGATTGCTGAGACACCCAAAATCTGCCCTTTCAGCCATGAAAATCTAATGAGGCAGTTGTGAGAATTTGTGCAGGATCGAAGTGACAGGCTTTCACAGAGTGGTTAGAGTAGGAAGGATCTTAAAGGTCATCCAGTTCCAAACACCCTGCCATGGGCAGGAACACCTCCCACCAGACCAGGTTGCTCAAAGACCTGCCCAACGTGGTCTTCAACCCCTCCAGGAATGGGGCAGCCACAGCTTCTCTGGACAACCTGGGCCAGGGTCTCACCACCCTCACAGCAATGAATCCACAAGGTAGCACCTTAAAATTGCCTCAGCAACTGCATTCGGGTTATTCCTTAATAAGAAGGTGATCATCCCCCTGGATTGGGCAACAGTGAAGTCCCACCTTGAGTGCTGGATCCAGTTTTGGGCCCCTCACCACAAAACGGACATTGAGGGCCTGGAGTTGGTCCAGAGAAGGGCAACAGAGCTGGTGTGGAGTCTGGAGAATAAATCTTATGAGGAGGGGCTTAGGGAGCTGGGGGGGTTCAGCCTGGAGAAGAGGAGGCTGAGGGGAGACCTTCTTGCTCTCTACAACTCCCTGAAAGGAGGGTGTAGAAATGGCCGGAATGGTCTCCCAAGTCACAGGTGATGGAACAAGAGGAAATGGCCTCAAGTTACACCAGGGGAGGTTCAGATTGGACATTAGGAACAATTTTTACACAGAAAGGGCTATGAAGCCTTGGAATGGGCTGCCCAGGGCAGTGGTTGAGGCACCATCCCTGGAGGGATTTCAAAGCGGGGTTGACCTACTGCTTAGATGCATGGGTTAGTGATGGTTTTCATCAGAGTTAGGCTGATGGTTGGACTAGATGATCTGAAAGGTCCCTTTCAACCTGGACAGTGCTATGATGACCCAAAGTCATGATTACCGAGCCAAGTATGTTGCTGATGACATTGACTAATGTGGGCTTTTTTCCTTGTCTGCACCTACCTGTTGGTTGTCTTGCTGTGTTCTCAGATTATACAGTCTTTGAGGCAGGCCTTTTTATTTACCTCTATTTAAGGCTTCCAGAACAATGTATGTGTACTCCATGACGGGGAAGAGATTTAACACAACACAGTAAAATGTTTTTGAGTAACGGTGTGTGCTGTGCTATAGGTGTTGGTGTATAAAAGCAGCATGACCCACCCACCTATCAATTTTTTTTTCAAAAGTCAAGCTTTGCTGTTTTCACAGAATGATACGGGTTCAGAAGGGGACTCTGGAGATCATCCAGTCCAACCCTCCCACCAGCAAAACAGGCCCACCTAGAGCAGGTTACACAAGAACTTGCCCAGGCAGTTTTTTAACATCCTCAGAGATGGAGACTCCACCACCTCCCTGGGCAGCCTCTTCCAGGGCTCTGCCACCCTCAAAGTGAAGAAGTTCCTCCTCATGTTTAGATCATAGAATCTCTAATTTTTTCTCTAATGCTTCTCTTTGTAACACTAGGGAGCAAAACTAAAACGCTTCATTTTCCAGAGGAGGTATTTCAAAAGAGATGAAAATAAGGATTGAGAAGGGAATCACTCCATGCACAGAAAGCAACCCAATAAGGAAAATGAAACAATACAAATGAGTACATCACTGTTCAGAGTTTTACCAAATGTCAGATATCATGGACATGATTCAGCTTACAGCTGTCTCATTCTTGGTGCTTAGTAGAAGGCAACCATCTGTCTATATGGAAGTACTTAATTGATTTTTATTTTTTTATTGAGAAGGGAAGGCAGGTTTCCACTCCAAGATTTAAATTCACTGAACTTCACAAGTTACACCATGTAGTTCTGCTATTATGCTTACAGGTTCCACTTTTTTATGCCTAGTGTATTAGGAAAAAAGCCTTCTGACTATGTGATGGTGCCTTTAAATGAATAAAGGGAGCCACGGGGGATAGCTGGAGGCCTAAAAACTAGAGCACACTCTATGCTTTTGTGAATACTTACATTTAATTAAAGAGCACCATATGCCATCAAAAGTATTGTTGGCCGGGTAACGTCCCTTCTAACAGATGTGATTACAGACAAAGGGTAAATATTATGCAGGAAGACATAATAGCAGTGCAGCCCATTGGGAAAGGAGAAATCTAGTAATACAAAAAACTGTTCTAAGTGGCAGTGTGCTATTTGGCTGGGGGTGTTCAGCCTGGAGAAGAGAAAGCTCCAGGGAGAACTTGGAGCAGCCTTCCAGGGTCTGAAGGGAGGTCCAGAAGAGATGGGGAGGGACTCTTGGTCAGGAAGAGTAGTGATAGGACGAGGGGGAAGGGTTTTAAACTGAAAGAAGGGAGATTTAGATGAGATATTAGGAAGAAGTTCTTTGCTGTGAGGGTGGTGAGGCACTGGAAGAGGTTGCCCAGAGAAGCTGTGGCTGCCCCATCCCTGGAGCGGTTCAAGACCACGTTGGACGGGACTTTGAGCAACCTGGTGTGGTGGGAGGTGTCCTTGCCCAGGGCAGGGGGGTTGGAACTGGATGAGCTTTAAAGTCCTTTCCAACCCAAACTGTTCTATGATTCTAAGAAGTTGCCCCTGGCAGCCACCAGCTCCTTTGCAGCAATTCCCATCCCAGCAGCACCTAAGAGGGCAATGGGGCTTTCTCATACTCCACTGGGCTTAGTCTAAAACCCTCTGCTGTTCCATCAGTCAAGACATTCCTCCAGTTCCTAGTAACTCCTTCCTTCCCCAGTACTAGACTGGGAATTGGCTGCACCTGAGCTATTTGACTGAAAAACAAGAGGATGAGAAAGTAGTAGAAGGAAAGTGAAGCAACACGATAAAAAAGGTGAATGGAAAAGAAATGAGAAAGAAAGCTTACTTAAAAAGTTGCATGAGCTTTAACGTTGCATCCTGCCAAGTGAACTGGGCAATGAGTGCTGTTGTGTGTACGTGCTAATGAGCAACAGGACAGGCATGTAAAGCTGCTATAATTCCTTGCTTAACTTGTTTTTATTGCTAGGATGTAAAAGGAATATTTTCAGCTCATTTGTATTACTTACACAGTTTAATATCAAGAACAAAATAGCTTTATGACCACCTTAGTCACTGTGAGATAAAATAACTGTTGGCTGAATAAATACAGGCTAAAATAGACTTGAGCTACGGGGTTCAGAGATTGTCAGCTGCAACTGCCAGGATGTAATATTTGCTGAGCGTAATTATTCTTTCCTGCTGGCATGGAAACATGCTTTCAGCTGCTTTTGGCTGCAGTCAGTTAGGGCCCTCGCCAATTAAAGCAGTAGAAAAATACCCCGTTAATGTCACTGGGCTAGCTAACGTATTCGGCAAGTGGTTGTAGTTCAGCGAGTATACACGCTTGACAAGGAATTAAGCTGAAAGAGGATGTCAAAACTGCATCTGTCCAATGATACGAGTGGAAAAAAAGCTACTCACTTTCTACCAAGAAAAGTGATGCTCTGCAGTTTCGGCTGATGTCGTTGCAGTTTCCAGCCCTGAAAGCAGATCCTTCCTCAACAATGCCACATTTCTCAGGAACGAGCTGTAATAAAAATCCTTTAATCTCTTTGAAAAGATGACTAGTCTCATGTAGAGGAAGAAACTACTGATACAGCACATCTTGATGTTCGTAAGCCTTTGATATGGGCCCATTTCTGCTCTCAGAAAAGGGCTTGAAAGAAAGACTAGAAGATAGATGCTCATTAACATGTTGGCCTGTCTGCATGAGGGAGGAGGTCACTCAAGTCAAGCCACAGTCTGTCCCAAGACCAATCTATTCCATATCATTATCAATGACTCAGGTGATGGGTTAGGATTTAGCTGATACCAAGATGAGAAGATTAGCATTTAAAATGAATTGGAACAATTGAAGGAATCACCTGAAAGTGATAGAATTCAAAGTTCAAAGGGTGACTCTAGAAGCAAAACTCAAAGGTAGGCGTACAAAATGGGGAATAGTCAAGCACTGGGCGTTTTGTGGCTCAAAATCTGAAAGGGAAGGGAAGAGATACTGTTGGGAANGGGGAGGTGTGCTGTTGGGAAAAAAAAAAAAAAAAAGAAAAAAAAAAAAGTATCTGCTGAAAGTCACCAGCAGCACCTTTCCTTCCTTTGCTCATGGGACTGGTGGCATTATACTTGGCTCTTCTTCCAGCCTTTCCCTTCTGTTATTTCTTCTCCAATACACTCTGTAGGCTCAACATTATGAGTTCTCCCCCGGACAAAAATTCTCCAATTGTTCCTCTCCATAGGAACTCTTCTAGAGGAGCTTCTTCTGGGAAGGTCGTAGGGAAACCTATCAATTCCTTCCAGGCTCCTCCCAGGAATTTATACAAGTCTGGTTTTCTGTGAGACTCCCACCACTTCCTTAGGTTGTCTCCTGCTTGACCTCTTCTTGAAGACTCTGTCCTTCTTCCATTATCCCAGTTACCAAATAGATCCTCTTTCTGAGGCTCCAAGACCTCCTTTTCTGAGGGCAGAGCCACCCTCTTTTCTTGCCCCACGAC
Organism: Pedionomus torquatus; assembly: GCA_013398155.1. Taxonomy (NCBI): domain Eukaryota; kingdom Metazoa; phylum Chordata; class Aves; order Charadriiformes; family Pedionomidae; genus Pedionomus; species Pedionomus torquatus. The sequence goes on from VZRU01004754.1 coordinate 50,866, forward strand.
TGACTTCCCAGGCAGCTTAAGAACCTCTAGAAGTTCCTTAGTATCCAGGCCACCTCCCTCTTGTAGAGTTCCTGCAGTAACCTGAGCGTTTAAGATTTGCTTTCACAATTAACTCCTTATAATTGTGCCTACTAGTGTTTAGACTTCATTTTCTTTCTCTCAGCAAGGGAGTTAGCTCAATGGAAGCAGCATGTGTTTGATGGCCTCCTTTAACCATAGGAGGCTTTAGGAGCCATTCTTCTGCCCCCTTTCCAGTTCAGCTGGCAGTGAACACCTCCAGCCCACATTATTATTTTGAGAAGTGGATTCGGGAGAGGAGTGCCTGTTCATTTCTGAGAAATGTGGCAATAGGAAGACATTTCTTCACTTTTCCAATTTGTCAATAGCCAACACTGCCATTTAACAGAATTTCTCACAGGCCTGAGCCACCAAGACTTCTTCTACTTCATCTCCCTGGACTGTCTTCTGCTTTAAGAATCATAGAATCATCCAGGCCTGAAGGGACCTCCAAAGGCCATCTAGTCCCACCTCCCCGCAGTCGCAGGGACACCCCCAACTAGACCAGGTTGCCCAGGGCCTCATCCAGCCTCACCTTGAATATCTCCAGGGAAGGGGCCTCAGCCACCTCCCTGGGCAACCTGCTCCAGTGTTCCACCACCCTCAGAGGAAAGAAATTTTTTCTAATATTCAACTTAAATTTACCCTTCTCCAACTTCAGTCCATTGACCCTGGTCCTATCACAGCAGCCTTTGTGAACAGCCCCTCCCCAGCCTTCCTGGAGCCCCTTTAGGTACTGAAAGGCTGCTCTGAGGTCTCTCCAGAGCCTCCTCTTCTCCAGGCTGAACAGCCCCAGCTCCCTCAGCCTGTCCTCGTAGCAGAGGTGCTCCAGCCCTTTGATCATCTTGGTGTCCCTCCTCTGGACCCNGCGTGGGTGCTGGTGGCCGGGCACAGGTTGATGCTGGCCCCGCAGCCACCCCCAGGGCAGGCACAGCGGGGACCTCAGGGCACAGAATCATAGAATCCTAGAATGGTTAGAGCTGGAAGGGACCTCAAAGATCGCCCAGTTCCAACCCCCCTGCCATGGGCAGGGACACCTCCCACCACACCAGGTTGCTCCAAGCCCCATCCAGCCTGGCCTTGAACCCCTCCAGGGATGGGGCAGCCACAGCTTCTCTGGGCAACCTCTTCCAGTGCCTCACCACCCTCACACCAAAGAAGTTCTTCCTAATATCCAATCTAAATCTCCCCTCTTCTAGTTTAAAACCATTCCCCCTTGTCCTATCACTGCTCTTCCTGACCAAGAGTCCCTCTCCAGCTCTCCTGGAGCTCCCTTCAGATCCTGGAAGGCTGCTCCAAGGTCTCCCCGGAGCCTTCTCTTCTCCAGGCTGAACAGCCCCAGCTCCCTCAGCCTGTCCTCACAGCAGAGGTGCTCCAACCCTCTAATCATCTTCATCCCCTCCTTCCTAAACGCTTAGAGGATAAAGAAGCTGTTTTCTTCCTGTGAATTTGTTAAGGCAAGGTAAAAATCCTGGCTTCATGGCTGCAAAGTAGGAATCCCTAATCCCCTCATCCCCAGGAACCTCTGATGTCCCTAGTGCTTTGTGAGGCTCTTGGGAGCCCTCAGATAGAAAGGGTTATTACAACTTCAAACACTGGTGTTATGACTCTCTGCAAAATGCACAAATACGCACAGGAGAAAGACAGGAGAGCACCTGGCTCTAATGCTGTTGATTGTAGCCCATTATCTGAGCATCATCCACTGATTGAAGAGGAGTGCTGGGTAACGAGTGCTGTTGGAAGCCATTGAAAAAGCAGCAGGTTGCTGTCACACGACTGACTGTAAGTGAAAACAGATAATGCTACCTAGACTAAAACAGCACAAATGGAAGATGCAGTGTGTGGGAGAGACACCTGCAGAGGTGTTGGGGAAGTAAACTAATCAGAAAGCCTAAAAATATCCATTTTTGTTAATTTCTCCCTAGCTTTCCATCTGCCAGAGAAGAAACATGCTGCCACAATGATTATAGGTGACTGTAACTTGGCAGATGCCATGTTGTTTCTGGTTTTGTCAACAATAAAACTGCCCAGACATGGAAGACTGATAAATCATAGTCTTCAGATCCATGTGTGCATAATCTTATACACAAAAACACGTCACCAGGCAGAGCAGGCTGTGGATTCTGATTACTGCCATGGTGTATGCTCACCAGGAGAGCAATTGACTACTGCACGTGGACAGGGCAGGTCAAAATCTGCCTGGGGGCACGTACCCAATAAGTAGCCAGAGTGCTGCTCTGCCTTCAAACCCTTTTTCAGTCCCTATGAACCGTTTTCTTGGTAACACACTGAGAGTCACAGCCCTCGGAACGTTAAGTACATTAAATAACACCTGCGGCTCCTCCTGCCCATCCTTCTTGTTTGATCTTCTTGACATTTGTGACTTCTATTCCTTCGAGGAGATAAAGTACTTAAGGTACTTTTTCAATAAAGTGCAGACATCTCCACAAAGGCAGCCCCTGGCCAAGCCACTGCAGGGAAGTTAAATTAATTCCTCTTGTAAGTACCTACTCTGGAAAAACCTGGGGAGCCTCCTGTATTGGCACTCCTTGGTAGAGAATAAGGGGGCAGCAAATAGCAGATGTTCTAAGTTGCTGTAGAAATTCCTGAAAAAAAATTATGAAAATGAACACTAACACATCCCCATTATTCCCTGAGAAACTCTAGGAGAAATCTAGGATGAGACAGGTGAGGTGCCAACAGCGGTGGGTATCTGGTTAAAGCTGCCTTGGTGTCTCAGGGCTTGGTGGTGCAGAGAAGACACTGAGTTTTAAGAGAGACCTTGGGAACTCCAGGAGAAAAAGATGGCAAAGCTGACGTCTGTGTGAGGCAAATGAATAGAGTCACTAACAAAGGAATAAAAGGGCAGGATTACTCAGTCCCTAGATAATTTCTATCTGATTTGGAAGAGGCTTCTGCAAAGGGACATGTTCTCCTACAAACTTGTGACGTGGCCAAAGAAACGTTGTAAGATCATTTTTTTGTGGTTTCTGCTCGACCTGCAAGTCAGTGTCTCGGCATCTGTCTTGGCAACGGTAAGAGGTCACGAAGGGAATGAAGAAGGACCAAAACAGGGGTGGACTGCAACTTTTTAGTCAAAACATTATTTTAGGGAAAATGTCCATTTGCCAAAGCCAACTGCAATTCAACAGAAGGTTTCTACAATAGGTTCTGAAACTCTGTAGTCTTCTATTTAACCCCAAATGCCTCACAATTCTATCACACATGAATGGTCATATCACCATGAGGTTATTGTTTAGTCTAAAACTAACATTTAAAAGAGAGGAAAAAAGAGCATTTATGAGTTTCAGATTTTACAAGATAAGAAAACTATGTCCTCACCATCCCTTAGTTCTGAGTCATTAAACATCTTATTGCTACTTAAAGCAAAAGGGATCTTGTTTTCCCTCACTCTCATCCTTCAGGATGAATTATTCAATCAATGTCTTGAATTACCTGTACAAAACAGCTAAATAGCCTCACCCCCTGTTACAGATATATTTGCTATTCTGTCGATCAGGTCTTGGAGGGCCTGTTAACATTTGCCCCATAAATTGGGCGCACAATATGAAAAAGTCAGGGAATTGGGGCAATAGATGCTCAAGGCAGCCGTACCCTTTGCAAATAGGAAATATTTGTCTTATTTCCCTTTCTTTCTGTTTTACCAGTTCATAGCTCCTTTATACTACTATCACAGCTCTCCATGGCCTTAAGGTTCATGGTAGAGAAGCTGCTGCCTATAGGGCAGTAATCTGATGAGGATGGAGTGTATTTACCTCATTAGGTTGATGGTTGGACTAAATGATCTTAAAGGTCCTTTGCAACCCAGACAATTCTATGATTCTATCGCTCTAACATAAAAGACCTTAGAGTGTATCCCTTGATCAGGGGAAAAACACAGATGTTGCTCTTTTGAAACACTGTGTGAACCTGCCCATGGCTGACACTCCAAAAGGCTGCTCCACCATCCAGCGTGACCCGGACAGGCTGGAGAGCTGGGCAGAGGAGAACCTCATGAGATTCAACAAGAGCAAGTGTAGGTTCTTCCTCCTCATTTGGGGAGGAAGAATTCTGGGCACCGCTATAGGCTAGGGGTGAACCTGCTGCAAAGCACTTGGGAGGAAAAGGAACTGATAGATAATAAACTACCCATGAGCCAGCGATGTGTCCTTGTCACCAAGAGGCCAATGGAATCCTGGGCTGCATCAGGAAGAGTGTGGCCAGGAGGTGGAGAGAGGTCATTCTCCCCCTCTGCTCTGCACCAGTGAGGCCACAACTGGAATCCTGCATCCAGTGCTGGGCTCCCCAGTTCNGGTGAGGGTGTCAGAGCCCTGGCAGAGGCTGCCCAGGGAGGGTGTGGAGTCCCCTTCTCTGGAGACCTTCAAGCCCTTCCTGGCTGCAGCCCTGAGGGATGTGCTCTGGGCAACCCTGCTTTAGCAGGGGAGTGGGACTGGATGGTCTCTAGAGGTCCCTTCCAACTCTGACAACTCCCTGATTCCATGAAAACATTCACAGCAACTATTTTAAAGCACCAAACAACGTAGGGTTAAGAATTCTTTCCTTGGGCTTATGTAGCTGCATGTGTAAAACAACATTTGTTGATGCCAGTGCCAGGGTTAAGCATAAGGTTTTCTGGATATGTTACAGGATAAGGATAAACACGAAGGGCTGTCTGCCTTCCTCCTTTCTGGGAAGAGAAAAAAAAAAAAAACTGGAAAAAAAAAATCGTTTCATGCCAGCAGATGGCTACAACCCATTACTGTGCAAATGTACAGCACGGAAAGTGGAATGACAAATTAATTAGCATTCGCCAGGCATACATAACAGGGAATGATATGCACTCATGCCACTTTTTGTTTCACATCACATTAATCGAGCACTTGCTAACTGACAAAAAGTGTTAAACTAACCGCAGCTTTCACTTGCCGTAGCAGATGAGCTGAGGATTTCGCTCAAGGAGAGGTTTTATGTCCTCCCAGAGAATGTGGCAGAGGAGGTGCACACACACACACTGCACAGAATCACAGAATGGTTAGAGTTGTAGGGACTTCGGAGATCATCCAGTTCCAACCCCCCTGCCCTGGGCAGGGACACCTCCCACCACACCAGGTTGCTCCAAGCCCCATCCAGCCTGGCCTTGAACCCCTCCAGGGATGGGGCAGCCACAGCTTCTCTGGGCAACCTGTTTAATTTCACTGATGTCAATTTTTTAATAAATCTTAAGTATAATGTCCAGAAGACTAGAAACTTGTTATATTCATGCCAATGCTCCAATGATCTGGCCTAGTTAGAGGTAAGAAAAAGAAAGGCAATGCAGGAAGAATGCAAAGATTGTTCAGACAAATAGAGAATAAACTACCTAGAGCAATTTATGCAAAATAGTTGTTACTCTGTTAATGAGATTTGTTTGATAAATTACAAATTACAAGTTTGTTTGATAAAGGCAAGCACAGCTTCAATACACTTTGGAATGAGTAACAGCCTTGTCCATCTGCTGTCTCACCTTGGGGAAGGGGCTCCTTCCTGAAGGGCTGCTCATCCCCACCCCTGTAAAACTTAGAGCCTCTGCCACATCCCCCCATAGATCTCCACACAATCAGCTCCATCAGAAAACAGCCCTGGTTTAAAAAAGCCCTCTAGCTAATACCTCTGCCTCAAAGCCCTGAAATAGCTCATGTGGTTTTTCAGCTGGATTGATAACTTGAACCAATTTACCACTTGAAGACACAGATGCTTGTACAAGAAAAGCAATGAAGTAGAAAACAGGCAAAGTAGAAGAAGAAAGAAAGAATAAAACAACACCAAAAGCCACAAAACCCAAAGTAGAAGTTGATATAAAATCACCACTGCAAAATGAGGATCAAAGTCTTCATGGTAAGTAATAAGGAGAAAACAGCATCTAGGCTGTACAATTGGAGACAAGGAGGCTGAGTGGAGACCTTCTCGCTCTCTACAGCTCCCTGAAAGGAGGGTGTACCCGGCGGGGGGTGTCAGTCTCTTCTCCAAAATCACAGGAGATGGGACATGAAGTGGCCTCAAGTTGCCCCAGGGGAGGTTCAGACTGGATATCAGGAACAATGTTTACATAGAATGGGTTATGAATCCTTGGAATGGGCTGCCCAGGGCAGTGCTTGAGGCACCATCCCTGGCAGGGATTCAAAAGACAGGTTGACCCAGTGCTTAGTGACATAGTTTTGTGATGGTTTTTATCAGTCAGGTTGATGGTTGAACTAGATGGTCTGAGAGATCCCTTCCAACCTGGACAACTCTATGGTCCTGTGATTTCAGAGGCTGGGTTTATCAGAAGAAAAAGCATTGCTACAGTTCCAAAGCAAAGTTTTGCACCTGGAAGCGAGATGAACGGGTTGTTCATCTCGTTAAATGTTGTTCTGGGCAATCCCACAGAGGACTGAGCAGGAGTGGAAGGCAGGGAGTGTCTCCCAACGCTCCACCCGTCACATCTCATCACCGCTTCTGATGAGTAGATGGTAGATATTAAAGGGAACAAAGACACAATTTTTACCTTCAGGTGTGTAGCAGGTGACTTATGAGGTTGTAGCCCTGGGTATGGCCACATTCCAATAGGTATCTTTAAAAATTAGAGAACACAGAGAAAACCTGCACCCTCTTTCAAGGAGGCAACACCGTGGAGAATCCACAGAGGGAGGGACAGATGATTCTCCTTCTCCTCAAGTTTTCAAACCATGGATAAATGCTTTTTGGGAAAACAGGCCTTAAGTGATCAATTTATTGGATTTTACAAAGGACGTGGAAGGAAATGAAATTGCCTGTGGTAATAGATATATCAAAGTACCTGATCTAATAGCCTTTATCAAATTTAGGTTGAACAAGAAAATAAAGGATTTTTGTGTTCTAACAGAGAAAGATGAGATCTAAATGCTCATTTAGTATTTAATAAAATGCTATGTTATTACATTAGCATGTAATAAAATTAATACACTTTACAGGAAGCCTTTTAGCTCAATAGCCCAGGAAACTAAAGCCCTTTTTTCCATTCAAAATGCATCTCCTGAGCAGTGGACCCACCAATGTGCCCCACACACCGAGCCAGGGTTCTCACCTTGGCTCAGGGGAAAAAAAAAACAGGATTCTGTGCCTGCCCCACTGATCTGAGCTGGACTGAACCTCTTCTTTCCACCATAATTGCAGAAATATTGAGCTTTATTAAAAGTTTCAGTCTCACAGCAACCTTTTCAGTGTTGTCCCCAAGAAAGAGCAACCTCAGCTCTTCCAGATCCCAGTAACTAGGGATCTTTTTCATTTATTATGGTTGACATAATAAATTATATATAACAATCACAGGCAGATCTTACTTCTTCCCCTCAGCTCCAACAGGTATTTCTTGGCCTTTTTGTGTTCCTGAGTAAAGCCATCGAGAAATTTTAAGAGAAAGTTTTCCTTCGGAAATGGATTGAATCAAAATATTCAATAAGAATGTGTTGTTTAACACACACACACAGAGATGAGAAGTTAAAGTTATTCCTTCCAACCAGGTGGGTGTGTTGTTCTCCATTTCTAATGTCAGTTGGCAGGTTTTGGAAAAAAAAGTCATTTAGAGCTTGAATGAATTAATTTGTGTTCATATTTTATGTAAATAATCAAAATTACACAGCTGAAATAAGAGTTGCAGTGGCTCTAAAATTAATGTTGCTTAAATTCCATTTCACAGGAAATTAAGTTTCTGATTCAAGCCAAATGGAAAATTTTGAAACGGCTGAATGTCCCGTGAGCCAGAAAGGGAGATTTCGGCAGGTCCATCCTGTACCGGTAGGCAACTGGTTGCTTCTTTCCAACTGGAGAGAAGTCAGCGGCTTTTTCTCAAAGCTTGTGAATCCATCTGTTATCCCAAATACACACAAGCTTTACGGATCATCCAGGAAACCATATGTTCCCACGTTACTAATCTGTGCCTGGCCCACATTTCCCACTTTCCCTTCGGCCTCCCTTTGGAGAGGACGGCGCAGAGGAGACAGGCAAAGGAAGGAGGCCACATGCTCCATCAGCTTGCCTGATGCCCATTTGGCAGAAAGAACCAATATCTCCGGTGCACGAGGAAAACCAATTAAAAAGTCCGAGTAAAAGTTTTGCCCTTGTGTAGAATCATGGAAATGTCTAGGTTGGAAGGGGTTGTCCAGCCATCATCAACCTAACTCTGATAAAAACCGTCACAAACCCATGTCTCTAAGCACTATGTCAACCTGGCTTTTGAATATCTCCAGGGATGATGCCTCAAGCACTGCCCTGGGAAGCCCATTCCAATAATTAAAAACCCTTTCAGGGTAAACTTCTGCCAATCTCCAATCTGAACCTCCCCTGGGGCAACTTGAGGTCATTTCCCCTTGTCCCATCGCCTGTTCCTTGGGAGAAGAGACTGACCCCCCCTGGCTACACCCTCCTTTCAGGGAGTTGGAGAGAGTGAGAAGGTCTCCCCTCAGCCTCCTTTTCAAGCTATGCAGGTATTTAGTCCCCATTAACATCTCTGCGAGCCAGGCACCACGTATCAAAGAGAAATAACACCTCGCCGGTTTGTTTCATGATGTCCCAGCACCTGGAATTCAGTCACAGACTTCACTCTCACAGTCTGAGCTCTCCAGCTGCTCAAAATACCATATATATATATAT
>VZRU01004755.1:26277-46149 GCA_013398155.1 Pedionomus torquatus
CAGGCTGGATGGGGTTTTGAGGTGTCCCTGCCCATGGCAGGGGGTTGGAACTCCACGATTCTATGATTCTAAATTTTTTTAAAATGTTAATTTCTTTTCTTAAATGCATTATCAAAAAGGTGACTGGAATGCTTCACTATACTTTTGTCACGTCTTCATAGTTCACAGTTTGTGTACATTTCATACCTATGTGAATGCTTTGCCTAAAATACAGATAGCTGTAAGTACAGCTCAGCCAGATGCTAGTCATGAGGGCTGCAACTATCCTAAAAAACATTTAGAAATACAGCTGATTTTTTGTGGAGTACTTGAAGGATGGTGAAAGGGCCCAAAGTACAACTCACGTTTTACAAGGCCACCATGGCAACAACCAGCTGGCATCAAAGAGCAACTTTACTGGATGGAGTCACAGGAAAACAAGCATCCACAAGTATGCTGCTGCTAGCACCATGGATCCCTGAACCGTAACCACCAGCTCATTCTGTGAGGTGCTCTGCCACTGCTCCATGCCCCTCTAACCTATAAGGAACCCCTCTGTTTCCCCATCCTGGAGGTCCTGGCACCAAAAGGTGCCTCACTGCTTCATTCAGCCAACTTCCTGCACATTCCAGAGTTCACAACCACTTTGGCCGTGGCATACTGGAGGTCCAGTGGGGCATGCAGCCCCACAGCAGCCAAGGTCCTGTGGGGGACCTGTGACAGCCTGCAGCAGAAGTGTGAAAAGCAACAAACTCTGCTGCCTTGGTATGTAAACAACATAGAGCAAGAACCTCCTTGTGCTTCATAAGAGCCAGGCATGGGAATGGAAGCATGAAGTAATTACATCTAGGAATAGAGTAAGTCCAACCAGGCTGAAGTGAGTAATGGTAGGGGAACTTTGGCATGGGCCAGCACTGAACACTGCTGTTGGTAAAGCCACATATAGCCAATACTTCCCGAGTCACAGTACCAGGAATAACAAATTTGGGTGCAGAAACTAGAAAATCAGGTGTGAGGTGCTGAGAGGAGCTCAGTGGGGGAAGGTGCAAGGATGGCAAAAATGTCAGTTTGAATTAAGAAAAAATAGGGAGTAAGGTATGAACTCAGAGGAAAAAGGAATGTGGACACTCCAGCACAGATGCTTGCAGACAGCAGTGATGCTGACCTGCGTGTCCCAGCCCACTGAGAAAATTGACTTGCACCTCCACACTAATAGAATTGTAATTGGATTGTGATCACGTGTCTGTCTGTTTCACTGAACTTCACACCTACAATTAAGAGTTTCATAGTCAAGCCTAGTACTGGGTCGTTATTTAATTACAGGGTGGTATATCTGATTGCCTAGATCACTGATAATTGTGATGTCCTACCCACTTCCTCCTAGCGTGATCATTAATCAACAAACACGTTAATCAGTTTGACTCAGCGCCCTCTCCAGGCTCCAACATGAAGAGGAACTGTCAGACCTTGGCAGTAACACTGCTGAAAGCAAACTGAGCCCAAACGTTCCTTAGCCTGCTAGTGCCCCATTCTCCACCAAAAACTGGTATGAAGTCATTAGGTATTTCCCAGGCTCTTTGTATTCTGTGTGGTTTGTCTCTGCAGCTGCCCTTGGCTTCTAAAAAGAAAATTCCAAACGCCAGAAGGTCCTTCCTCCAGAATCTAGGTTATCAGAAATCACTTCTAAATACTGCTCTCTTACAGACAGGGAAGGGGACACTAGCAGGAGACAGTGACGTGGGATTAATCTGCAGTGAAGAGGCAGCCTGAGACAGACAGAAAACTCAGCAAGGACAACTGCATCGTGTCCCTATGGATGAATGCGGAAGGTTGGAACTGCAGTTTCATCAGTCAGCTACACCACTGAACGTACTGGCAGAAATACCAAATTACTGTATGTATAGGCTGCAGTACTAAATTTCAGTATTCCCTGACCTGTAATTTCTCATGCTGCTGCTTCTACTAAAAACCAAAAGTCTGGCAACTGTTAGTTGTATTTTACTGAAGCTGGAAAAGACACTCTATGGCACTATAAATAGACAATTTTCTAAATGGACGAGAAGCTGGCATGGAAATTTCAGAAGTTAGCTTTTGGCTTTTGTACATTTTCAAACGTTTTGGCTTATTGTTAGATACAGGTTGTAGATGAAACTTCAGAGGCTTACCTTTGAGATATCATTGTTTTACATCACCAGCCTTTAACTCAGACACTCAGCCAAAAACATCTTAAGTAATTTTAACTAATTACCATTGCTTGTATGTTTACGTTCCTCTCTCTTTAAAGTCCTTGCTTCTTTGCTAAAGAGATGTTTCTACAAAAAGTCTTCATTGTCCTTCATGTTTCAAGTAAGAGAAGTGTTGCCATTAATTTTAACATGTGTGCTAGTCCCTATAGATACATACTCCTAACACCTAAACTTTTCTTTCTGGGATTTATACGTTAGCGTGCCCACAGTTTCACTACTGAATCCAAGGCCACCTTTAAGCTCTTGCACACCTGTGCTCTCACAGTGGAGCTCATTCAGCTGCTGCTTATACCTGTGCCACTGGAGAACTGACCAGATGATGCCATGAGGAACATCAGTGGAAGCTGGCCTGGTCCAAGTAGAGGGTTGGACCCACTACCCTCCAGAGATCACTGCCCACCTCAGCTCTTCTCTGGTTCTTAGCATCAGTGACCGCAGCCTGTCTGCCAGACTGTAGCATCGCAGGACACTGGGCTTGCAGAGACCTGAGGAGGTCTCCAGTCCAACCCCTGCCCAGAGCAGGCTCAGCCATGGGGTCAGACCAGGGCTCAGGCTTTTACCCTGTGGGGGCTGCCCAGCTGTTCTCATGGGAAAACACTTCCTGTATCTGCAACCTCTCTGGCCCTTCCAGCTCACTGCCCAGATATGAGAATAGGAAATCTTTCAAATGCTTTTTCCCAACAGAGACTTGCACTCTGTACTTGTGTATCATACTAGGGGCTCAGGACCAAAAACATTACCAAACCACACATTTTGCTCTGAAATAAAACTGACATTATAACACATTGATATTATAGACTGGGAATACCCTCTGTGGTCCAAACGACAAAGACATTCCAATAGATGTTTCTGTGCTTCCTCCATAGATATACAAAGATCAGGAAATCAGATCAAGGCAAATGTGCAGTTAAAAATGCTCTAAACCACTACTTCCATTCCAAATCCAACTGGAAAAATAAATTTCCTTACAGTTAAAAGAATAGAGCAACTAAAATCCCGAAGAAAGGTATTCACTGACTGCTAGTTGCGGGCCAACTCCCTAAAAAAAATTCGGAATTCCCACATATGGGATTAGAACTTCGCAAAACAGAGGTTAAATTCTTATTTGAGCGCATCAGAGGCACAGCAAGTTTCACCGGTCTCGCCTTGAAATGAGTAAGTCCTTAACAGAAACAGAGGAACCAAGTAACATACGACTTTCTATCAATGACAGTCTCTGATTTGCCACTTCAGCAAAACTTCTAATTTAACAAGAAGGGATAAGGTTTCTTCTTTAATTCAAAGGATGAAAGGTAATGGTTCTATCAGATGTGGAACAGAAATTCAATGGAAAAAAATCAACAATTAAATTGGAAAATTGTGCATGAGTTTTATTATAATACTTCTGTTTCCTGAGCAAGATTTACAACACAACATGCAGATGCATTTAATAATTTCTTTCATGATACATTCTGCACTTGTGACAGTGCACTTCTGACAGTTGTGCAACAAAAGTAGCAACTGAGAAAGTTTCCAGCTTTTAGTAATTTCAAAAAGTGACATCTTCAGTAAACAAACAAAGCTTTACTTTTAGTAGTGTCAGTGTTCCAATGCCTATCAAGCTGAAGTAATTAATTTCAGTAGCACACCTAAAGCTCTTAAGACTTCAACACAACTTCTACATGAGAAGTTTCAGCAGTGTTTTTTCACAATCTTAGACACGACACAATCCTAGACACCTTTTTCACAATCTTAGAAGAGTAAAAACTTAGCACAATTAGGCTCTTTTCTGATGGATCAACTTATTAAAAACATGGAAGGAAATAACAAATGTAGGAAGACAAACAGAATCTCAGCACAAGTAACTTATGTCGGCATAATTCTCCCACGTTCTTTTTGTGAAATGTGTTCCCGATTCCTGTCAATATGGAACAACGCTAGGGTTGTCTGGTGAGATGTGACCTGTGCTGATATGTATAATCTGTGGTGTCCCTGCCCATGGCAGGGGGGTCGGAACTCAATGATCTCTGAGGTCCCTTCCAAATCTAAACATTCTATGATTCTATGATCTTTAACCATCTTATTTGTCCTTGTATAGCCAAGGGCTCAGAGGAAAACAGGAAGATACGTATCTAGTTAATGGACATTCAATTATCAACCGGTTTTGCTACTTATTGCGAAGTGTTGAGCAAGAAAGAGACCAAGGGGTGGGCCCATGTGTGAAGTACAGGTTCACCAAAAGAACACAGCGAGGAAGACTACTAACTTCATCACTGAGACCCCTAACAACCACTATCAAGAATACAAAGCAGGGATAGCGACCGAATACATATAGGCGTATTGCGCAATCTCACGAATATGTATTAGCAAAGGGACTATAAACCAAAAACTGGAACTATGGGCTGTGTGTCTTGGTTGAGCAGAGACTCCCGGCGCACCCAGTGCTGTTTGCTTGCCCTTATTCATTTAATAAATTGTAAACTTTAATTGGAATCCTGTTTGGGACTAAATCATTTATCCCATTTTGATGAAGTGCTGAGCTTATTGCAAGAGTCCTACATACATGCACAGCAAACAAATGGCCCTGCAGAATGTAATTACATATTCAACCAGGTAAAGCTGGCGATGTTCATTAAAACCAAAATAAGCTGGGACTCAATTCCATGTCCTTCTGACACTCTAGATATTTAATTATGGACCTTCTTATTTCAGGAAATGCAAGGGAATTCTTGACATCCAAATAAAGGACATTATTCCTTTTAAAATCTGAGTATTGGACATTTGGGGAAAAGTTGTGAATCTAGCTTCTGTTAACTTTTACAGTTCACTGCATGGAAGAGACCCTAAAAAGCTGTTTGTCAGGAAGTGTTATAAACAGTTTAAGGAATAAAGCAGCCATGACACTTCCAATCACAAGTGCAGCTCTTCCACAATGAATGAATTCAGGTTACACTAAAACATGACACACATATTCCTGTGTTTGACCAAAAGGAGAAGAAATACAACAACACGCAGTGCAGATGTACTGCTGATTTCAATATAACACACACCAACCATGTATGAAAACTCAGTTACATGCCACTAAGAAAGAGAGGTTGAGGGACACAAGTCAAATACGTGTTTTTATTTTCAAGCAAAGCAAAACTGGAGAGATGCTAAGATGAACTTAGAAAACTGGCAAGATTATTGGCTAGAATTCACTTAGTAAAATGCTAATCATATTAGCTCATGGTGTGCTCATCTGAATCATCTGAATTGATGGAGATGTAAAAAATAAATAAATTACTGTTACATTTCAGTTTGGCTGTCACCTCGTGTTCTTTGGGAAGGTCTAATACTTTAATCTGAATGTTATTCTAACTGACAATGGAAAAAACAGCTGCAGTTTATAGACAGGAAGCTGAACAACTGCGGCTGAATTACACACATTTTCTCTTTTGTGTTTTGAAAGAACTCAATTATGCTGCATCACTGAACACTTCATTGCAGGATGGTCCAATAGTATATCATGCTTGGCACTTACATGCACAAAGCTGCTTAAATAATAACCCACTTCCCATTTGAAGAGTGCTGCTATTTAAGTTTCTAATTGTCAACAGTTTGCACACATGACTACCACTTTGTAGTATATTAAAATTATATTAAAAATCCCAAACACCTTTAAATGCTCTAAATGATGGAGCCAGTAGTGTTCACAAGGGATGAGGGAAGACCTCTTTCAGATTTATACTGCATACATAAGAACAAACTGTTTTAAGAACCCTTTGAAACTCCTGCAAGGCCCCTATTTCACAAACTCCATGATCAGAGAGGACATATGTATTGTTTTCTGTGGAAACACTAAAAATACTGATGTAGCAAAACAGGGAAAAATCTGCCACATACCTGAAAGAAGTCTCTAGGAAAAGAAAATTAAAATGCTTCCCTTTCTGGTATACCAAAACACGTTCAAATTTATCTACTAAACCCATATGGGAAAGGAGCCTCTGATAACATTTACTGTTAAAAAAAAAAAGCACATATAAGACATGGATTCTTTAAAATTATGCTTGCCTAGCTAAGCTGATATTCCCTCTGGCAAGACCCCCACTTCAGGCAGACTGTAGTGGTACTGTGCTCCCAATGCTCTGTCCTCAGTCAAGTAAATGATTGTCAGAAGTGTGGTAGTCACACTGACAGATTTTGTGCCATGCAGAACTGCAATATTAGGCATTAGCAGTAGAGAACTTTAAAATGTCATGAGCATATCACGTTCTTGTACGCTAGTGTAGAACGGCTTCCCGAAAATAAAGGAATGTAGACCTGGTTTAATCTTCTCAGCCAAAGCCATTATTATGTTAAGATCGCCCTCTGCTGTTAAGTCAAGATCCATCTTCAAGCTACGAAGAGACTTGAAAGGTTTTTTTCCTTTTTGTCTGCAAGAAAATAAAAAAGGGCGTTGCAAAATCCAACAGAGGAAGTTTCTCAAAGCCTGCTTTTTATTATGCGTTCACTTACGTGTCATCTTCTATGTATTTTATTAAAGTTAAGGCTTTTCTGTGAAGGACTAGCAGAAATTGTGCAAGGAATGTACTCCTTAGAGACAAGCCAGGCTTCAGATGAAAAATCTGTTAAAAATTATACCAGAAAATTAGGTAGACATGGAAATTCAAGAATCTCTTTAAGAACATCGAATATAAAGAAACATTGCATGCACACCTAACATGTCCTTAATTACAGCTAAGCAGGCACATTAACAGCAGATTTGTATATATGCTCAACATTCTCAGCTTTCTAGCTGCTCAGATGCAATAAAGCAAGCCGTTTTACAATTCTCTTTGGATAAAGCATTATTTTCCTTTTTAAAATTATCTGAATTTAAGCACAGACAGGTAGCTTTCTCAATACTCTAATTGTAGACACTGTCGCACAGCACAAGAAAATGTGCATTGTTTTTCATACCTCAGAAAGATTTTCAGTATTATACTAAAGCTACAAATTACAAAAGCATTCTTAACTCTAGTTATACAGAGAAGAATCAACACTAATATAAAAAAGAAAATACCAATCAAAAAAAAAAATCTCTATTCATGTTAAATTATCTATTACTAGGACTCAAAATAGTGAACTTTAGGTCTTGTTCTTTCTGAGAAAGCAACAATTTACCTGATCCAAGAAGGCTTTTACCAATGTATCTCGATGTAGGATATCTTGAAAGACATTTCTATAGAAAAGAAAGCAAACAAAATATACGAGGTAATGCCACAAAGGGATATTAACTGTCCAGCAGTTGTACACAACAATAGCATTACTGCTTACAATTTGGCAGAAACTAAGTGAATTCAAAATTTCAATGAATTATAATCCTGCTATTTTTAAAGCTAATAAAGAATTTTAATGCAAAACTTTCAGAAGAAATGAACTAAATCCAGGAAAGCCATTGGATGCTTTCAAATACCCTCAGCTTTGTTATACTAAAGAGGCAACAAAATTGACATAACATGGTCTAAGTATCACTGAAAATTAATTTTAGTAGTACTTAATGTAACAAAACTACTGACAGAACGGATGGATTCCTCCAAAGCAAATGCTACTAGTAGAGCCAAAGGAGCTTCTTAAAAGCAAAAGAACATCATATACTTTATTAGAAAGTACACTTAGTTTTACTTTACTCTCTTGTCCCACATTAGGTATCTTTGAGAGATGTTAGGGAGGAGTACATACAAATCAGGTGTGAAACTCTCATCTGTGTGGATAATATGATCTTGAGACATTTCTTCATCTGAATTAGCTCTCCAAAATGCTGTCAGCTCGGATCTCATATATCGTCGCTGGTTATAGATGTGCTCATGACAAGGGGGCATCTGCTTCACTGTATTGACGTCTACATCTATATGTGTAGTAGGATATGGCGCATACATCACCTGACGGAAGGGCAACACAAAGCTTCCTGTTGCGTCCTGTTTTAGCGAGAAAAAAATATTAGAATTATTCTAGCTACTTTTTTTTTAAAAAAAAAAAAAAAACAAAACAGCCAAAGCTATAATGGAACAAAATAATATTAAAGCATCATGCCTAAATTTTAAATCCCATTTGTTTAGACATTTTGTTTGAGAGAACCAATAGTTACAGCCCACAAAAGAAAAGGGAATCGTCAAGTACGAAGGATTAATATAGCAGTGAAAATGAATACTGAGGTAACCTGTGTATTACAGTACTGCATCAGTTGGTTCCTGAGTCCACTACAGAATCATAGAATTGTCTAAGTTGGAAGGAACCTTTAAGATCATCTAGTCCAACAATCAACCTAACTCTGATAAAAAATAACAATCCATCACTAAACCATGTCATTGAGCACTATGTCAACCAATCTTCTGAATACCTCCAGAGATGGTGTCTCAACCACTTCCCTGGGCAGTCCATTCCAATACTCAATAACCCTTTCAGTGTAAAAATTTTTCCTGATATCCAATCTGAACCTCCTCTGTGCAACTTGAGGACAATTCCTCTTATCCTGTTGCCTGTGACTTGGGAGAAGAGACCAACCCCTGCTTCCCTAAAACCTCCTTTTAGCTAGTTGTAAAGAACAGTAAGGTCTTCCCTCAGACTCCTCCAGGCTGAACAAACCCAGCATCCTCGGCTCTTCCTCATAAGACTTATTCTCCAGACCCCTCACTAGCTTTCTTGCCCTTCTCTGGACCCTCTCCAGCATCTCTTTTTTGTCTTTTTTGTTGTAAGGGGCCCAAAACTTTACACAGTACTCAAGATGGAGCCTCACCAGTGCAGAGTAAACTGTGAGAATCACCTCCTGAGTCCTACTCGCCATGCTGTTCTTGATACAGGCCAAGATGCTAGTGGCCTTTGTAAATTTATACTGCTCATTAGAGCAAGAAGCATTATTCTTCTATCCATCTTCAGTCACTGCTACAACCCTTTTAGAGTACCTGGGAGACTGTAGGACTGAGGGATTACTGTTTTTCGGTTGTGGTGCAACAAAAAAATTTAATGCCTTTTGGGATTCTAGCCCCAAGCAGGCAAAAGATTATTATTATTTTACCTGAAAGAACAGTAACAATTCTTGACTATACTCAAGAAACAGATGTTTGAGAGAAAAGCCTGGCTTGGAATTTTAATGTGCAAGTAGTTACAAAAAAAGCTATGCGGCCACAAAGGAATCAAGAGAAAATGGCATATATTTGTTTGCACATGAACGTGTATATGTGTGTACTTACTTTGAGTAAGCCTTGAACAAAAAGTCCTGACTCATATTTGAAAGAAGACTCATTTCTACAGAGTCTGGAACACTTCCGCTCTGATGGTGTAAGAAACAGACACAACGTTCGCACAATCTGCATCAAAAAGAACAGTTTTGAAAAACATGAAAAGGAATGAACTGATCTTTAAATGCAATTCCTGATGAAAATGCATTAGGCATTTCAAATGATACAACAAAAATTTTATCAGGCTTATTAGAAAAGCCAAAGCTTTACCAAGGTCACAGAACAGTGACAAGCTTAAATTAAGATGTAGGCCATATTATTCCCAGCTTCTTGTCAAATGAAGAAAAAAAATTGGCAAATTTTTTTTTTAGCCAACTACACAGAACAAATCACTTTTGCCTTCTGCTACCTCTTCCTATTACATGAACAGAAGTTGTTACTGTGATTACTTTCCTAGTGTTTTAAGCCTATTACTTTATTAATTCCATATTGAAACAGCAGTTATTGTCTCTAATCAGGCACACTGAATTTCCTAAATACGTATCTATGCTTATTTCCTCTGTAACTTCCTCAAACTCTCCATTGAAAGCAACAAAGGTACTATTACCTGTTTTCAAACTTTTGTGCTGCAACAGCTACAAGTAATCATCTCCAAATACAAACACGTATTCCATTCTGCTAATCATTCAGTCTTAATCTGTGGTGTCCTATCTACATCTACAAGGTGTTTGAGGAGGCTCTATCTTCGCACAATGTGTTTATGCAGCACCTAAAACAATGACAACCTAGTTTCTGAATAATGCTTTCTACCACTTCAGGAAAATGCAATAGGTATTCTTTTACTTTAAAGAAAGCTAAAGTGTGTCATAAAGTGAGCAATTACTTCAGCACAGTGCTGCTAAGAATGTGTAGAATTTATGAAATTTACCCTGGATGTACCTTGTGATTCACATTCACCTAAGACTGGTTTTTTTCCTACAGTGTCAATATATTATTTTACATACTTATAATCCTTTAGACCTTAAAGCATTTAATTATTTATTTTATGAACTATAAACTTTCAGCTTTTTATAGCCACTTAGGTATTTAACTTTTCCTCTATTATGCTAACTTAATCATGTGCAAATCCTTTTCACAAATATGTGATATAACACATATTAACTGTGGTTAGGAGATTGCAGCTAAGAACTGAGAATTTTCTCTGTTGTCCATGATTATTTTTGAGTATCAGCATTTACTGTTCATTTGATCAGAGGTGTTTACCATTACTGACAATACACACGAAACAAAGCATTTCTACACATACACAAAAGCATTTCTACACACACACAATTTTTGTCAAGCATCATGAACTGCTTATTTCAAAACACAGGTTTACTAAAGGTGCCTTGAATTTTATTAAATAGAAAAATATAGTATTTCACTGCAGCAAGAAACCCTGCATACTATAAAAGACATAATATATAATAAGGAAGGCCTACAATTAATATATAATATATTCAGCAGGACCATTGTTCTTAATTTTTATTTCACATTGAAACAATGCACACAGATAAATACATACATGTATCAAAAAAAGGGCACCAATTTCAAGATTTAAAATTAGTTTTTCCTCTGAGGAAGCTTTTGATCTTACAAAATAAAACAGGACTCAACAATTAGAACATCACAGTTAAAAACACAAACAGACAGAAAAGCCAAGTATACAAAACCATTCCCTATCAGAAAATGAAGTTACCTGAATATACTGCTTTTCCACATGTACCACGGCAAGACCTTTGTCATGGTGTCAGGACATGCAACTATTGTTACTGCGTGGCCCAGAGGCCCCAGTGTAAATTAACAACTTATCATGCTATGTAATTACACAGAACCTTACCCTCACAGCAGTACTGGAATACTCACTAAGTGCAGTAGTGCCTAATACCTGAAAACCCTAGGATTGCACACTTCTATGAAATCCTTTTCATACCCAGTGGCAGGGGTATTCTGAGTCAAAAAGGTTTATTAGAGGACTTGGCTGTGAATGTAGAGAAGCAGTTGATTTGGTAAAATACATTTTTTCATAAAGAAAACAACATTTTCTTAATGGTTTGTCTCTGAATATTCTAACTGAAAACTAACTTCAATATTTTTATTAGAAGGGATGGAGTAACACCCTAATTAAATGCAAGTCAAAGGGAAATCTCTCTGAACAAAAAGCTGATACACCAGAGTACGCTAAAATGAAATCAGCTTTAAGGAATATTTCAACAGACACTAAACACAAGTGTAGGTCTTCCACAACTTTCAACTGATCTGAAACTAGCATTTTGATATAATGAAAAAGCTGTACACAAAAGAAGTACTTCAAGAAATCTGAAATCAGGAAAACATCCACATTTGGTTTTTCCTTCACATACTGGATAAGCATAACATGAGCATCCATTTATCCCAAAGTATTAGAGGAAAAGCAGGTGATAGTCTTCCTATTGGTTCAAATTAAGTATTTCATAAAATGTTTACAAGAGAATTAAAAATAGTAACAACATGGGGAAAATATGTTTACCACAGAAGTGTAATTATTTTCTTGTTCTGAAATGGCAGCTTTCAAGAGTGACGTTTTTCCCTCCCAAATAGACCACAATGATTTATACACTCTTCCCTTCTAACAGGTACAGCTAATGCTGCTTATTGTTTCTAGACCTGAAAGCTCCTAAACAGCATCCCTACAGATGTGATCCAGCAAGTATACACTGTTTTGTTTAAGGTCCTAGTAAGCTTGCCTGTTTCAACATGTGTGTGATTATACACTCAACAGCTTTGAGGTACTATGAAACACAAGCTGTGTTGGAGCATCATCATGGAACATGATACAGAAGTACATTTTTTCCTTAGCATAAAAGTAATTATGCAGACATCAATTTCTTAAGAGTACGCAGACATTACCCACTGACATAGGTGAACTGGTCAAGCCAGTTCACACCTCTTCAATTCGTACCTTTTAGCTAACACACCTAATTTTAAAAGTTCAGACTCATTTACCACTAGGTTATATACAGTGCAAATTCAATTAAATACACTGGCTTTCTTATAGTTGCCAGAATACAACTGATGTAGCAATTTTCAGGCACAATTATGAACTGCTAGACCCATCAGCTGGAGTAAGAAAACCAGACAACAGTATTCCCTTCCTTCTCCAACCTCAAATACATTTATAGATAAAACTTATTCCAAGTAACACACTAACACTCCTAATAACCAGCACTGAAGTTTGGTTTATTAGAAATTCCATTACCTTATTAACTTTTTCTGCGCTGCTTCCTACAACTACAGAACAACCACAGGTCTGCAGGTGTGAACTAATTGCACTGCAAATACAAACAAACACAGGTGAATACATTTTGTGACTCTTCAAATAAAGCAATTACCATCTTCACAAGAAGAATTAAGTTCTCCCAGTATAAATATAGGCCCATACACATAGGACCTCACACAGCTGTGCAGGTTACTGCTGAAATCCAAAAGAAATTCAGCAGTACCTACATTTTCATTTTGATGAATAAAAAGATTGTCACTCAGAGCATCCAAACATCAGTTCAGACAAAAACTGTCTACCACTACTATCAACTGTATTACAGAGTCTGTATAAAATAACTCATCTAAAGTAACAGAAGACATACTAATAATGAAGGATTTGAGAACAAACCTATTCCACGATTGTCCTCATTTTCTGAAACTGGATCAGTAGAATTTTGAAAGACTTGGCACGTAAACTATTCTACTCTTGGTGACTTCATAAGGAAGAAGAGCATGCCACAAGCTTGAGTCCCTCAGAATACACACAAGGTATGCTGGAAGTTAAGTGATTTGCCTGGTGAATGCCAGCAGCCTAGAGCTGATTTAGACTATCTTAAGTTTGGAGGCTGCAGCAAAAATACCTGGATTAACCTTGACAACTCCTACCTTGTCCTTAAGAAACTTCTGTTGAGGTGTTTTACCCTCATCCTCCCTTTCCCCCTGTTCTTTTTCAAACCAACCCCTGAGCCACAGCTTCAGAGGTTAATTTAATGTGTTAATTTCTGTATTACTGAAATCATATGTGGTGCTATATAAAAAGATAAGCAACACATAAATGAATGCAGTTACACCTGTGATGTTCTGAATGGTAAAATAACATCAATTAAAACCTGAAATACTCTTTACCACAGGAAGAGACTACATAGCTCTCAAGTAGTTCTCAAGAACCTACTTCCACTTGTACATGAAAAGCAGGGGGGAAAAAAAGAGAAATACATGATTTAATAATAAGTGTTCTATATGACATACCATTAATGACTCATTCATAGTTTATGCAGTAAACACAAGCCAGGTTTTTGGTATTTCATAAAAATGTAAGTAAGACTTTGACTTACAGCCTCACAAAATTAAACGTAAGTAGCAAAGAAAAATTTCACAGGAATTCTATTATCAAGCAAATGACTCTGTGATGATATAGTCTGTAGAGATGTAACCAATAGCCCAGAGCTAATCTCCTAAAAAGACAGCAACTTCTACCACATTTTATAGACAAAAATCTCAAAAAGCCAAATTCATCATCCTCCCCCCTCCTATAAAGAAAATTAACCTAATACATGTTTACATGCACCTACAAATATATATACATATACGCACAGAAAAGTTTAAACCATTTAGCTACAGCATAAATCAAAACTGAAATTCATACTTGAGGAGAAAGCCTTCATGGCAGCTATCGCCAATGTCATCATCATTTAGCACTGTGTCACTTATCTGAAATGCAAGTAAAAATAAACACAGGTTAGACAAGGATCTGCAACACCTTCCAAATAATAATTTGTTTTAATGATGGGGGGAACCGTTTGGGAACTATTTCAGCTGAGCTTTAAGACTGTCCCAAAATGCGCAACCTTAAAAAGACCTTTTGGCTTCAGACAAAGCATTCTGAAAATTAGAAAGTCACTCAATTATTGAATGTTCTTCACCAGTCACAAGTCAGATTCCTCCCAGTAGATTTATTTTTTTCTATAACCTTATCCAGAATACTTTAAATTCCTGAATGGTATGACTTTTACTTCTTCCATAAGAACACTAAACCACACTGAAACAGGTATCAACATTAAAACCATTTATCTTCCCATTCATACTGTTTTGCATCAAATAGCCTTTCCATTCCACTCTTAAATTGGGTATAATCCTACATAGTCAATTTTGCTAAGTGCTGACCATAAAAACCACTGCTAGTACTGTTATATTTACTCAAGTAAAACAGTTATGTTAAGCCATTCCAAACATCACTTAGGAGAACCTGATGTGAAACAAGTGAAGTGTACAACAATTTATGACAACTGTAGGGTTTTCTCTGCCAAAGACAGTACTGAACCAGAGTCCCAAAGCCCTTTTTGTATTCTGAATGCAAAGAACACAAAGACTTACCTCTATTTCTTCTGGAACACTGTGCGATTTCATAGATGAAAGGAGCTCCATTACAGGAATGACTTCTCCTGTCAGCATTGGAATGATGCTCTGGCCCTGCACAATAAATAAAACACTTGAAGAAAAAGCACATTGTGCAGTATTAGAAGTCACTACTAACATGAACTTGCAACATTACACAGAAAACAACTTTAACTTCCTATTGTTTGGAAATGTGGTATGAGCCAAAATCGATGCACAGAATTCTTGGGCTTTGCTCATCAATAATCAACAACAAGAAACATAGATTTTGCTTCTCAACTGCATGTCAGAAATATATTTCCAGGGTTCTATGCTAATTTTCACCATCAGTTCGAGCAGCCTGGACAGTAAGTATACGGAGTGAGGTAATTTGATCACACCACATTACATGCAATTACTGTTATGCATTTTACATCCAAATCTGATGTTTCAACAATAATAGGAAACTAAAATCAAACATATTAGTTATTAACATACAAAATCACTTATCCAATTTATCTGTCACAAGAATCTGAAGCCACAATTTTACATTTACAGTTTCAGAAATCAAATTATTTTCACAGTCCTGTTCATTAGGTCTCCCAACACATTCCAACATGATAAACTCCATACAACTCTGTAACTTGAAAAGACAGCGACCTAGTGAAAACCCATCCTTGATAGGAGGCGAGCATGAATCTATGGAAGCTACTACCTTTGCAGAGCTTTGAGTTCAAGTGAATTACTTTTGTTTTCTGAAAGGTAATATTCTTCATAGATTTCCACTTTACCCATAGAGTGATGAAATATATTTTCCTTCAACTTGTCCACAGCTTCCATCATCCTATCTTCAGAAACTTTGCCTCCTGTGCATGGCAGGTCATTCAGCCAGTCCACAGTATCTTCCTGGATCCCAAAAAGAAGCAGCACCAACTTCTGCAGTCACCGGACGCAGTCATACAGCTTTGTGATGGTTCATATCAACAAGGCAGCCCTTACCTGATCCTCCATTCTCTCCATGCCTTCCAAGACAATCTTCTGGAAATGTTCTTGCCTCTCCTGAGCAAGAGAAGCAGTTAAATATAAACGTTCTGGGATTTGTTTATATATGTATGCACACAACAGTCAAATGGTACAGTTTCTTCCCTGTGGAGTCATGCTTCTTAGATTCAAATTTCGATGTTCAAGTCTTTTTTCTTTTACAGAGTTGACCTTAACAGGAAGTGATGTCATTTTAAAACAGACACATGATCTCTCCTCTGCCCCCCACCAAACCTCTCACATGCTTGAGCACGAGTAGCAGGAAAGGGAATGTGTGATGACAATGACAAAACATTAGGCTTCTTCAAGAAAATGACAAATGACCAGATTATGGTGCAGAATTCCACTTTATGTATAGATTTTTTCAAATGGATAAGGTACAGACTGATGGTTCCTTATGCAGCAAGAGAAAAATGAGACCTCCAGAATGAGAATAATACACTATTGGGAGAGGGTGGGACAAACAGGATTTTTTTTTCTTCCCCCACATCTTGAGACACTGATAAGTTTTCAAAACATTCTTTTATAAACAGGTACAGGAGACATGAAATCTCAAAACACACAAAACAAAATGTACAGGAGACTGGACAAAGTTCTCAAAACAGACTCATCAGCATCTAAGTAGCAAACTGCATTCAAAAATGCAACTTACAACAGAATCAAGTTATTATTCACAAAGAGATTTTGGCATTTATCACTGTAACGGTCAATACAATATGCAAAAAATGGAAGCTGCTGCAAGACTTAACACTATCTTTTGTGAGATGCTGAGAATTTACTGCATTTTACTGGTTTCTCATTAGTTTCCTCTGATTGCACTAGTCAAAGTTGATCAAGTGGGAATAGAGTTTACCTAAATTTTTGAGCAGATGAATAAGGAACAAGCTACAGTAACTTGCCCTAAAATGGTAATAAAACTTACATAACTATCTAAAAGAGGTATCTGTGAAAAACACTCTTCCAGGACACCTCCATCTTTGAGCTCAGTATCAGTGAAGTCACCCTTGGCAATGAAGATCCTTCGCTTTAAAAGATGTCAGTCTTCATGAAGGTAAGGCTGAACAAGCTGTGCAAGCCACTTCTTTTTAGAAATGTAACTGCTCAAAATTATTAGGCAAATACCTGGAACATAAAATTAAAGTGGATAAACAGGGTTTCTAATCCCATATGGATGACTTGCGTGGAGTTGCTTGTCTTTCTTGGCCAGTTTGAATGCTGTTCCATGTTTCCGCTAGTCCTTGAGTTCAAAAGGTTTCTTCTCTTCTGAAGTCCAGCTCTACACACAACTCAAGAGAGCTGATAACCAGAACCAGTAAATTTCTAGACCAGATACACAGATCCTCTCAGATATGACTTCAATGTTTTTTGTTCTCTTGCAGCCATAGTTGCTGAACTGCCTCAAAATGCAAACTTCAAAATGAGCCTGTTTTTACTCATTATTAATATTCTACAACTTATTCCTAAATTTTCATCTACAGTTTTGAAGGCAGATTTCTCTCTTCTAAGTAAGGCTGTAGAACTGCAGATATATGCAGGGACATTTGATCTTTCTCAAAAAAAAACAAACAAACCAAACCAAACCAATAAACCAAAACCCCCCAAAACCCAAACAAAACCCCAATAAACATCTATTTCAGAATGTATCACTGTCTCAGCTAACTCAGCCATCCTATCTGCTTCAAAAACATCTGAAAAAAAGAATGAAAAACTTAATGGCTCATTTCTAAGGAAACTGGTGGAAAACATTTTTTGTGTCATTCTCAATGTCACTGGAAGGCTATTTCCACTATGGAAACACACTGATAAGGATCAATGTCCAAGAAGAGACGACTTACTATAGTTAAGAAAGATGGACCATTCTTATTTCACCACTCACATTAAAAGTCAGTACAGAGGTCACTAAATGACAGAGAAGCAATGTAATCAAGAACGTGAGACTGCATTCACTTATGTCAAAAACACTAACATCCAGCAGGCTTTTAGATTACTAGATTAGGGAATGAAATATGTGTGTTTCTACTGTATTGAAAATGAACTTTATGTCCTATCCTTCCTCTGAAAAAATAAAACCCAGCAGTATCAAGAGCCAATGTGACAGAAAAACACTGCCAGCCATCATCAGACAATACAGCAAAAATCGATGGAATTTGTTCATCCAGCAAAAAGGAAACAACTCACAAAACTCAGCACCAGCAGATTACTTCTGGATCCTTAACTAGTTCAGATAAGAGCTCTCAATAAGGAAGTTTAAAGTAACTTGACTAAAAGTCTCAAAACAGAAGAGGAACAAAAACTTTACCAGACAAACATGCATCACCACACACATAACAGCTGACATGCAAATTACTGCTCGAAGACAACTTGTACTCCATGAAGTTAACAGATATAATAATTTTTATTAGTAGTATGTTATTTATTTTAAATGAAAATACATAACAATTTTCACTTTAAGTAAATAGCCATAATGTACCCAAAGGTAAGAACTACAATTCTTCAGAAAAATTTAGCATGTTTTCCTTTTTGAATTTCAGAAGCAGAAATATTTGGACCAAAGTGGATGTATTTTTGTGGTTCTCCCATTAGTTTTACACAATTTAATACCTACCAAACTGTTCATTAATACTCTTTTATGGGAAATATAACGAAACAAAAAAGCAATGACATTAATTGTATCAGTTCTGCTTTCTGTACCTCAACAGTGAAAACAACGATTTGAAACACAGTAAATTTACAATTCTACCTAGTTTAAATACTTTAACATAACAAAAAGCAACATTTTGTATCAAATTCAGGGTAATGAAAATCTGTGCAGGATACCTATTTCACCTAAGATAAATCATGCGCCTAAAAGGCCCAGCCTTGAATTTGCTGATAAATTGACAACTTTTATCCTTCAAAATTGTACATGTGAACAGAAGACAGCCTCCTCTGATTTTCTGTGTCCAGATCACTACATAAGAGGTGTCACAGAATCTTAATTTTTGCTTTGCTCAAGACAACTTGGGCAACTGCTTTTAGTAATGAGCAATAAACCTACCTTATGCATCCATATTCTTCCTTTTCTTATAATATGTGTTAACCTATCCACGCACACTCTGTGAAGTGGTAGGTAGAAGCCAAGTTCACTTTGTGGAAGTATAATTGATAATCCATATGTGCTTCTGTCACCATTCCAGTTTCCATCAAAGATTAATGACACAATGATTACCCTTTTTTCTGCCAAGACGAAGAACTTCACGTCTATTGCACCACTTTCTGCATTCCGAAGTATTTCTCCATTCAGGGTGTGGTTAGCAAGAAAAGTTATTTCACCATCACTGAGAAGCACCTGTTCTGTCTTTGGGGCCCAGATATGCCGCACTCGGGGGCCAAGAATATTGTCCCAGTAAGCAAAAGTCGCAGCTAATAAAGGTGATTCGCCATTCAAAGAGATCTCTGTTTTGGCAACTGCAGGAGATGGGGGTGGACAAAGAGCTGACATGCCTGCCTCCACTCACATGTATAACTGAAATGTTTACATCACCTAAAAAAAAAAAAAAAAAAAAAAAAAAAAGACTAACATACTTTCAGCATACTGT
Organism: Pedionomus torquatus; assembly: GCA_013398155.1. Lineage (NCBI taxonomy): Eukaryota > Metazoa > Chordata > Aves > Charadriiformes > Pedionomidae > Pedionomus > Pedionomus torquatus. The sequence goes on from VZRU01004755.1 coordinate 45,733, forward strand.
TAAGTACNCAACACTTTTTATTATCTCATTTTCTTTTGTTTCCAAGTGTGACTTCAAGAGACAACCAGACTTTATTGTAAGCTTCACTCAAGAAAGAAGCGTCTATGCATACCTTACACGTAACGAAGTGGTCAGCCAGACCTCAAATACCCTTTACTCATTATACAAGTATGGTGAGCCTGCACAACATTAAACTTGTCTAAGAATACTGACATATGCTAAATATATCCTTTACATCATGGTGACATGCAGGGTGTTGGCNACCTTACAGGAAGCATTGAATGAAAAATCTGCATATTAGAATCACAGGACCTTTAAGATTATTGCGCCCAACCATCAACCTGAAATTGCCAAAACTACCACTACACCATGTCCGTGAGAACCAAATCTACCCGTCTTTTAAATACCTCCAGGGAT
>VZRU01004757.1:0-18590 GCA_013398155.1 Pedionomus torquatus
AAAAAATCTCATAATAAATTTAAAAACTTTGCTTTGAACCAGTTGGCCAAAAGGATCCCCTCTGCTCTCCACTTCTCTTTCCTGTTACGCTACTTACAGAACCACAGAATGGTTAGAGTTGGAAGGGACCTTGAAGATCATCGAGTTCCAACCCCCTGCCATGGGCAGGGACACCTCCCACTGGAGCAGGTTGCTCAAAGCCCCATCCACCCTGGCCTTGACACCTTCCAGAGATGAAAACCACCTGGTGGTTGTTTTGAAATGCATCTTCTCTCCTTGCATCAAATCCAGCCCTAACCCGACTCCCTGTGGACACGTGTTTCCTACTGCTGCTGCAGCGGAGCCACATCCTCCTCCCAGCTCATACGCTTCCTCTCCATCACTGGCCTGTTGCTGCTGCTTGCTCTCAACACACCGTGTTTTACTCAGGGAAGCAGAGGAAGGGACAGAGCGCATGGGGGTCTCTCCCCCCTACACCAGTACCGTGCCATGCCATGCGCCCCTCCCCCCCAGTGCTAAACTGCCTTGCCCAGCCTCACACAGCAGGTCTGCACCCTCCATTGGGGCCTTCCCACAGATGGTTCTGCACCACTGCAACGCATTCAGAAAGGATCTGTTGGACCTCCAGCCCATGTGGCCCAAACAGTTAAAATAAACAAACAAACAAACAAAAAAAAAACAAACAAAAAACCACAAGGGATTATAGATTCACTTCAAAAGAACTTTTTCTTTTTTAATTTAGAAATGCAGTTATATACATAGAACAATTAAATTAAACTTTGTACAAATATTAAAATACTATCTTCACACCCACTGCAATGTACAGGATACCAGAAAATATATATAAAATAAAGCAAAACAAAACCGATTGAGTGACATCCTGCACAGCATCAAATATGGTTTTGTTTTTAAATCCCACATATATACGGAGTACCATTCTGCAAATAATTCCATAGTGGTGCAATTCAGATAAAAAGAAAACACATACAGGAAAGAAAAGATTAATGCACAAAGGCAATCAAGCTCCCCTTGCGTTTGCATCAGCAACTACCAGCAGCCCGCCCACCGCATCCCAGGACATCTGCTTCACACACAACTTCGCTTTGTTTGCTTTTGAAAAGAAGCAAATTTGAGAATCAGAACTGAAAGGTTCTCCAGCACAACTCAGCTGCCCCTGTCCTTCCTTGCTTGCCGCAAGCCAGAAGGCCAAGCTGAGCATCGGCAGAACATGTTTTGGTGGGTACGTCCGTCCGTCCATCCATCCATCCATCCATCCATCCATCCATCCATCCATCCATCCATCCTTCCATCCATCCATCCATTACCTGCAGAGGGCTGGGTTTGGAAGCAGTGCTGACCACGGGGCCCTGAAGACAAGTGTGGGAAGGGACGTGCTCTGTCCTGGTGTGGAAGGGCAGGGGGAGGGGATGGAGGATTGGAACGGGGCTTATTTCCTATATAAAAATATGCTTAAAAATGAAGCCTGCTCTAGGAAACCTCTCTGCGCTTTCCAAGCGTATCATAGAGAATAAATGTTTTCTAACAGTTTTTCTGCGAGCAAAGGTGTTCACAAAGAGCAAGTTCAATCCGCGGTTCCCTGGTAAAGGACTGAAAGGTGAGGATGGGGTGAGGCAGGATGTGCAAAATGGATGGGTTTTATTGCATTTATATACAGAAACCAGAAAGTGAAACTGATTTAATAAATTATCTGGATAGAGTAATAAGGCAGATTTTTTTTTTTTTTTAAACAACTGCTATCAGAACAGTAAAACCAGGTTCTGCAAACATGTTCTAAAAAGGTCAGCAAGGAAACCTCAGTGTCCAACCAGTTCTATGTAACTTTTTTTTTTTTTCACATAGCAATCCTGCTGGTGTCTGCCAAATCAGTTAAACAAAGCACAAGCCTCCTCACAACCTGGCCAGGAACGCACTGGCCCAGGAGCCTGCAGCAAAGCTCTGTTTTCAGTCACAACTCCCTATTGCCCCCCACCTTGTGTTCCCTTTCTATGCTGCAAACAACCGCACCATCCCAGAGATTCCTTCCAGTGGCTGAGCCTGTTGCCTTCCGAGTCCCACTCCTTGGTACCGACAGAAATCATCCACCTCTGGGAGCATCTCAGGATATTGCCTCCCAAGACAAGTGGAACAGATTTCTTCTCAATGCATCTGACTTCTCTGCATGTTGAAAGGCCAAATACAGGCACCAGGTGCACTAAAAGAATTACCACCGCAGAGCTGAAAGGCTTGGCTTAGGAGAGAGCTCAGGGGAGACATGGAAGGGTTAAACACCAAGCAGCACACTTGCTGAGCAAGCATTCTCCTACACAGCAAGTTCCCCAGTGGTTAAAAGATGAACCGAAAAAGGATAAAGATGCGTTAAGCTCTTCTCCCTCCTAAACTCAAGAAGTTTTACCTCAGCCAACAACTCCACAGGCTCAGCATGTCTCCCAACTTCATTTTTCACCTCTTCCACAGTCAGTGATGGGGATATACAAAGCTATTTAAAGCCAAAACGCACAAAACCATCTCTCTGGCCAATGCCACTGACCCCCTGCAAGGTGGCAGGAGGCTCTGACACAGTCCGTTGGCTCATCCTTTGTGCTCAGTTCTGCGATGCGGATCCCAGCGGGGGATTGCTCCACCTCCCCACAGGTTACCCTCAGTTGCACTTTCTGGTTTTCTCAGGCTGGCCCAAGGTCTGCAACACCCGGGCTGGCAGCACCACACTTGGTTGCATTTTATTTATTTTTTAAAAAAACTATGCAAGTGACAGGAGCAAGGAGGGTCTTTTTTTATTGCACATAGTACTTCAAATTTCTGAAATGCCCTTTTAATTTTTTAACCTATCAGACTCCAAAAATAACAGAAGCCTTTAAAATAAGTGCTATTTTTATGTTTCCAATGTAATTAAATCATTTAAATGTTCTTGAATATCACAGGATCCAGCACGTATGACAGAACGTGAGATGATTGTCAGGGGTGTTTAGTAAGACAAAATGCCTCCCTTTGAATTCTTTTGCCAGACATCAGTGGGCAAAGCAGTAAGGAGGCTATGGCCCCATCAGAAGAAAAAAAAAAAAACCCACAAAAAAACCCCAACCAGCAAAACCCACAAAAAAGAACCAAAACAAAAGGAAGAAAGAAGAATCATTTCCTGTATTACTTCTTGTAAGGCCAAGCCCTGTGTTACCCCCCCTTGCACTGAGGTCCAGGCTGCACCTACCTGTGGCACCAGCCAACAAGGACGTACTCTTTGCTCAGAGGTAACAAATGCTCCTGAGATAGAGCAGAGCTCACGACTGAGAGGTCCTTATGCCCCAGCCCTTGCTCCTGTAAGTAAAGACAAAGCTGTGCAATTCAGCTTTTCCTAAATCTCTGCCCAAAAGACTTCCCAATCCTTCAGCCTCTGCAGAATGAAAACAAACAGGAATGAGTAACAATCACTTGATCATCAGTAAAGCGAGGCCTTGCTTCCCCTCTCTCTCCTCCTTGAAAAAAAGTGTCACGCAGACATCTCGCAGGTTCCTCCCCAGCCATTCTACCTCATCCTATATGAAAATAAACCCTAAAGCTGAGGACTCGGGCAAGAGGAATGTGATGCCCCCAAAATGGTTTTCACAGGTCCCTGGGGGCTGTGTCCACAAGTGCCGCTGCAGGGAACAGGCTCTCCTGCAGGTGCTAGAAGCATCAGCAATGGTTCCCAGCCAGCCTGGCAGAGACAGCCTGGGAGCTGCTTGCCCTCAGCAAGCCGACAGAAGCTGCCTGTTTATGCCCTACCACAAGATCTATGTTTGCATATTTCTCCACCTCCACATTTCCCCCCCTCCTTAGTGAAGCCATTTCCCACAATTTCTATAAATGAAACAAAAATAAAGCACTCCCTTCTCCTGTGTAGCTTCCTCCTCTTCCCCACCCAAATTCAATGTTCTCTCCCAAACTGGCAGCTGCTTCACAATAGCGAGGAGAGGAGGTAGGGCCACACAGTACGTGCCTTCTGCTGGTGGAGCAGGCGCTCGTCCAGGACAAGGTCAGGCCTCAGGAGCCGCTTCCAGCTTCACTGTGGGACTGTCCCACCAAATCAGTGCTAATACCAGGCTAAAGGACTGTCCCCTGCAGGCAGATGGCACATACTCAACTGCTACACCCTGATTCCTAAGGGTCAGATTAAACAGACAAGACCTTAAATGCACAAAGAGCAACTCCTCTGGCTTCAAGGTGGTCAGGCAGCAGGAAAGAAGTCACATATTCTTTCCTCCACGCTCCTTCAGCCTTACCACTACATGTGCTCAATCCCTCTCTCTGCCCTGATTAAACCAGTTTGTGAAACAATTTGCTCAAGCTTAGACCATTTCCAAGTTAGGAGTTAAAAGCTAAATACAAACATTCCATGCTTATTTTTAGAAATTCCAATAGCAGATGTGTAAACAGCATTTACCCCCTACAGTACGTGAAGCCAAGACACTCCAGCCCACTGTAAAACCCCATGGGATCCCCATCACCCAAAATGAACAAAACAATACCCAAATCACTTATAAAATCCTGTGTTAATGCAAGATAACATGAGCAATAGGGAAGGAAGTTTAAAATACTGTATTTTTAAATTAATAACACCCCTCTAAAACAAGGATAGGGAAAATAGGATTCTTTCATCCACAGGCACAAGCTGATCCAGGTGCCCTGGGATCTAATATCTCATGAGGAACAGGAGCAGTGAGTGTGTGGCTGGATTCTATGGCAAATCAATCCCCACTCTTCCAGGACCTGGAGCTAAGACGTGGTGATTTTACACAGAAAGGTGTTGTGACACTTCTACCAAGAGCTGTGACAGTACGTTCCCAAAACAACGTGGATGAGGATGGTGAAGATCAAAACCCCAAAGCAAAGCAGCAAAGACAGCATCCCTATTTAACTGTATATTGCCACACGGTGTATAAGGCCATGTCATTTTGCTCCATCAACTCAAAAATTTAGCAGCTTCTCACAGGGCAAACTCTCCCCTAGTTACTTCAAGACAGTTACAACAAGGTACATACATCTAAGAAGCCAACTCTTCTTGTTGAAACCAGTCCCAGGGAACACAGTGTCCAGACCTCCCTGGCAAAGAACCTACAACCACCACAATGCTTTTGTGATTGGATCACCTACCCTAGATGAATACCTTTGCTTCCTGCAAAAAGAGAGTCCTGTTAATAGCAACCAGGATACTCTGAACTGCTATAGATAACTTGGGGGGGGGGTGGGGCAGNCTGGCAAAGAACCTACAACCACAATGCTTTTGTGATTGGATCACCTACCCTAGATGAATACCTTTGCTTCCTGCAAAAAGAGAGTCCTGTTAATAGCAACCAGGATACTCTGAACTGCTATAGATAACTTGGGGGGGGGGTGGGGCAGTGGTATACATATTTTTGGATTTTCTTTTCCCTGCTACCAGAACTTGAAACAATCTTCAAAACTTAGGTTCAGGGATGAGCTATGGCGCCCTCTGGCACTGCTGTCAATGTAGCCACCCTTCCCTGACAGCAACAGGCAACTGGGTGGTATTCAGGAGAGACTTTATACATGCTGGACAAGGAATAAGCCCTTCTCCCTGGACCCACACTGAAGCCCATTAGGAGAAAAGAGCAGACTCTTGCTGTATGAAGCTTGGAAGATACACCAGCCTCTGAGATGGCTAACTACCCAGGATTCAAGTACCCAGGTACCCAGTGTGGCTGGAAAGGCAGTTTAGGATTGCACTAATGGCACTAGGTGTTCACCACCTACAGGCATTTTTTCTTTTGACATTTTCAAACACCTGAACCACTTCCAGATTACATTGGAAAAGTGTTACCTCTGCCTGAAGATCTGACCAAAAGTAACCTAAGCTTTAGTGCAGAACCACCTTCATTAGAAAGGTTTTGAGACATACAGCTTATTCAGAAGAGCAGGGCCACAGATTTGGTTCCAGTCCCAGTGCCTCAGTGAAGGGGGCTACCTCCTAGATTAACGCAGGGCTGGTTAACTGAAAGTCACATTCTCCAAGCTTTCTGGACTTTACTAACCACAGGCCATCCTCTGAGGCTCTTCTACAACCTAAAATCAGGAGTTGCTCTGGCATCAGACCAAAACTGAAAGAGCTGATTTATTGGTAGTATAGTCCCAGTCCCAGCTTCCAGAAACACAGCATAACCAAGTGGGCTGCACAGCTAGAAAAAGAAGGATGAGACAAAAGCAATTTTGAGGAATGGACTCCTACAGAGATGGTTTTTGGGAAGGGGTCAGAGGGCATTCTTACATGTTGGACTTCTCAGCTTTCAGCGCTCTAGCAATTCTCAATGAACTGTCATCGCACAGCTAAGTTGTCACACAGCCCATCTCATCCGAGGCGCTTCTAGACATCACAAGCTGCCCCTTAACTGGGATCTCTCCCAAGCCCAGCTTCAGTCCCAGTGAGGTGTTTTGTCCTGCCCTATTATCAGAAAGAGGATGCTGGAAGAAAAGCCTATATAACATATATATGTATATATAAACTGTGTCTGCACCCAGTGAGCAAGCGGTTTTAGCCCTGGCTCTCTGGGCAGCTAAAGGGCTAGAGAGGCTGATAAGCTGCAACAAGCCGGTGAGAGGAGGAAAAAGGCACAAGAAAAGAGCAGCTCTTCAGAGACTGCTGTAGAACATCTGGCTGGGGAAGAGGAAAGGAGAGCTCAAATCCACGCTTGTTCCTTGAGCCCCTGATGCAGATGGAATGGGGAAGCCAGCCCTGCACCAACCCCACTGGTGCATCCAGGAGGCAACCTGGCGACATCCTTTGGATCTTCAGCTGAGGGCGTCTCTGCTTGGAGGTATCCAAGGTACAGCTTGCAAGGATGGGGAAGGTGGCACAGAGTGCTTCTGTCCTGAAGGCAGGGGGAGGGAGGAGGAAGAAATCCAAGAGGGAGAAGGCTAGACAAGCACAGCAGGCCTCATGCTTCCTTCAATAAAGGAATATCTGAATGGTGGGGAGAGAAGAAAGAAAAAGTAGTTAAAACTTTGCAGTTCAATGCACACCAGAATAACTACTACTGAAAGCAAGACAGGCTCCCACTTCCATGATGTTAAGATGCAGTGGTCTTCCTGTCATCACAACACAGTGGAAGGGACCTCTGGAGGGTTCTGCTCCAACCTGCCCCTGTGAGCAGGGCCATCACCAGCTCCAGCCTTGAAAATCTCCAAGGACAGATAACTCCCATCACCTCTCTGGGTACCCGTCTGGTCCTGCACTACCTTCCTAGCACAAAAGATTATCCTAATGCCCAATGTGAATCTGGCAAGGCACGGGCTGTGGCCGTTGGTCCACGTTATATCATCCAGCTGAGAAGAATTTGGCTTCATAGTCTTTTCAACTCCCTGTAAAGTAACTGTAGTCAACTGTTGGCTTGGCCTTCAGCTGCTGCTTCACCAAATTAAAGAAGCTCAGCTCCCTCTACCTACAAGCCCCTGACCGCCTCTGTAGGACTCCAACAGAACCTGTCATGTTTCTCCACATTTCTCAAACTGGGGGTTCCACAACAAGACACGGTAAAGCCTCACCCATCCTGTTCAGGGAAAAGTAGTAAGTTCCCTTAAAAATACCTTTCCTTCTTTCCCACAACCTCATCAATCTCTTAGCTCCTCTAAATGTCTGAGACATGTTTCTTACTGTGAGAGATGGCTGGAGATACAAGGCCTTATATACCTTGAAGAAATGCAGCTTCCTCATCTTTGAGCCATAAGCACAAGCTTTACAGTCTCTCCCGCTGCAAGGGGCAATCTGCCACTGTACAACAGCCCCAGGGGCAACACATGTTTCAGGCACTGATAAAAGTGACAGTGCAGTGGTAAGGTGCTCTGATTTCTTCACTGCAGACAGTTTATTAAGCTCCACTTTTGGATTTCTGCTCTTTACACGCTTGAAGCTTAATGCCCATCTCAGGACATGCTGCCACTTCCACCCTATAGTGGAAATCCCCTTTAACTGGTTTTACTGCAAGGGTTCTGGATGGTGTTATAACTCCTGCAGGGCTTGACACCACAGAAAGTAGAAGTTCTAACCTGAGCTATCTACAAACCAGTTACTCTCCTTGCCTAAGACACGTGAGTCTCCGCAGAAGCAACCTTAAGCTGCAGCTTCACATCAGCTCTAGCATTGTAAAGCCACTCTTTCAGAGCAGAAGAGAAGTCAAGGATGCAAGACGCACTGTTTAACAGACATCAAGCATACCCCTTCTATGTCTTCTCACATGTCAAGGCTGTGGCACTGTGTGCACTGTGGCAGCAAGCTGCTTACTAAAACAGTCTAAAAACGAAGAAGCCCAAATATCACAAAGGGTTTGTATTCCGAGCATGTCCTCCCACTAACTCATTCTCCACAAATACAGCTATTTTCCTGCATTTACACTCTGATGCTGGAGGCTGCCATTTCTCTACAAATCCTTTGCTAAAACAACAAGAGTGGGCAGCAGAACCCAGTCTTCCCAGACCCCCAGTCTGAGAGCACTGCACACTTCAGAAGGAGGTATTAAATAATGTTTGCACATTAATTTGTGAAACACACCATGGAGACTGGGACACTTCTTTTCAAAAGCTCCTCTGGTGCCTGACATACATCAGGGCACTTCTTGCCGTTTTCATCCTAGGTAGCCAGCTGCAGAACCTACTCTTACAAGAGTCTCCCCTTCTGTGCTCCTTGCTCATGTCACTTACCGTCTGTGTATTCCTCGGAGGATGTGAGTGATAAAAGGCTCTGTATGTCACTGCTTTCTGAGTCTTGGACCTCTTTGTGTACAGGTCTACTGCTAGCCATGCCAGCTACCCAGGAGGAGGTAGCAGCCTGATGTACAAGAACAGTTTCAGAGCGCTGAGAGCCACTGGCTTCACACAGTCCAGAATGTCCAGGGGCTTCATCTTCTCTTTCAAGACTATTGTGAGCCCCTTGGTCCTGCTGCTGCATCTCTCTGGCTCCGTTCTGCCCAGCTCCTTCCGAGAGCACAATCTGCACTCGGGAGTCTGAGGGTGGAATGCAGTTCCCTGTGCTGCCGTACACTGCTTCTTCATAGGACGGCAAGGCCACTTGGACACCATCCACCATGATGGAGACCTGATCTCCAGACACACCTTGGTCTCGCCTCAAAAAAGAAAGCAAAAAGGAGGGAAAGGGAGGGGGAAATTAAAAAAAAAAAAAAAATCAAGGTGAGCATTTGTATTTTTATACATATTATGAAGAACTCCAGTAACCTCCCACAGCAGAGCTCTAATGCTCACCATTGACAGGTGAGAACAAACAGTAATGGTGTGGTAAAGCAAGGTGAAGCAACCATGGCCTTGCATCCCTACTGTGAATTGCCACAAACAGGATCAGGGACTGTAATTCACAGTGTCTGATAGATTTTGAAGCAAGAGCTGAAAGGTTACAATGACTCCCACCTCACCTGCCTCCATAGCCAAATCTGACAAAGATGGTGACTCAGAGCCCTCTGCTGTCATAGCTCACAGATTAAAAAAAAAGAGAGCTCCGACCATGGCTGGTTTCAGCCTGTTACACTGCTGTATTCTGCAACACCAAGCACCGCTGCCTGTTCTGCCACCTTTGCCACTGGTGGGGCAGACAGCTCTTCAATCAGCTGACTGTTAATCACTAGGCTCATGAGTCAGAGTCAAAGATTGATTTTTCCTCTTCCAGTGGTTTGGACTTCTTCAGAAAAGGCCATACTCCAGAGCCCTTCCTCTCAACCTCCCTCCTGCTGCTGGATACAGCTCCACCATGGCTTCACATACCCAGACACATACTTCAGCAGCTATCCAAGGCTGGACGAGGCAGCAGACTGACCTATAGCCAGACCAGCAAGGATCATAACTTTTCACATTCAAGGCCAAGGGAAAAGAGCAAGAAAGCCACTCATCAGATGACATGTTAGAATGGGGACTGCAGCTGGGTATCACAGACAAACATTTCAGACCACTGCTGGACCATGGGGCAGTGGCGGCACTGAGCAATTGAAAAAGGAGCAGAGAAGAGAGGATGCCTCTGAGCTCCTCCAAAGCCCAGCTACACTTACCTGCTATGATGGAATGACTTCAGCTTTGGCTGCAGCAAAACAAAAAGCACAACTAAGAGCAGAATCAGGGCGACAGAGCTTGCTGTGGAAGCTACTATGGACAGCGTGGGTACTCCAATTGCTGGAGGAGAGTCCTTTTCTGCAAAACCAAGAGGAACACAAGGTAAAACAATCCACTCCCTTAAATCACTGGCATCAAGAAGGAAAAACAACCACACTGCCTGCTCTCGGGAGTTACACTTGGTACACATGTGAGAGGCCCAAGTTTCTCACAGTCCAGGCACACCAGCTGTCTCTTACAGAGGACAGCTCAGAGCTCAAGCTGACACCTCTCCATCAGCTGCAAAGGGAACCGAAAACAAAACACGGACATACAGGGGTCCTTTGGAAAAGCACAAGGCAAACAGAAATGCAGTGCAAGCAGATCATGGGAACTGGTATACAGTGGCATGGGTCATGTTATATATAGATCTGGCTGAGCAAAAGCTAAAAAAACACGTCCTAATGCCATCAGCAAGGCCAATAATTGCCTAGCTCTATAAGCACGGTATTTTAGACCAAGCAACAGGAAAAGTTCCAAGTAATGGGTTTTCTTGGCTAAAGAACAGTCTCCCAAAGGAAGGGGTGGAAGTCACCTGGCTGGGTATATTTAAGATACAACAAGTATTCAGTTTCTCTCTCACAGAAACATATGCCAAGGAACACAGAGGGGAGGCAGATGTTCTCCTTCAGGATGCTGAGTTTTTGGTGTTAGACACATGCCCTGTTCACATTAGTCCTTCCTACCCATCCTCAGCTCTGCTGTGTGACTGTACGGGAATCAATTTGGCTTTTAAAGGTCCCTTACAAAACACAAATAAAATTGGAGTAGAGAGAGAATGGCCTGGAGCTGCTATTGCTAAGCACTGCACATCATGACTAAAATGCTACATTAGTTGTTTCACCTTCCTAGAGAAAACAACTGTCAGTGTACGTTGTGTCTGTCCCTAGGTTATGTCTTTGGCAGAGATGTGAAAAACCTCACTTCCCCATTAGAAAATGCCATCATGCACTTCACATTCAGGATGCTCCCATGTATCATTTCCTCAACTCCTTTTTGCTATGTTCAACACTTTCTGGAACACAGGTCCCGAACCACAGGGGGATGCAGGACACAACAGTGGGTAGTGGTGAGAGGAAGAAGAGGATGCAAACAGAAGAAAAAAGTTAGAGGACCACTGTTTGTAAGACTACAGCCTGAAATCTATGCCCCAAAAAGGCATATAAGCTAGAAAGCAAGTCTGCATTTTCTGCATCTTCTCTTGGGGAGAAATCTATTGGTTTACTTGTTTTGAACTTGTTTTCCTGAAATTTTTGAGAAGTAGCTTGACCTCTCCCCAGGGAAAAACAGTGTCTGGCACATTTTTGCCTATGGCACAAATGGGTTGAATAGGGATTTCTGCTTTCAACATTACTCATGACACTGAGTACACTGACAGGGAAGAGGGCAGGCACACAGAGGTGCTCCATTTTCAGTGTCAGTACACAATGCTATAGAACTGCTCCCTACCCAGGGTATGCTCAAGGACACTCATCTTTCAACAAGATGCTCGCAAACTCATACAATAAACTGTCAGCAGGCTACGGGGCTGACAGACTCAGAGCAACACAAAACATCTGATAAATGCTAAGGATTTCAGTTACTCTATATGGAGCAGGTGCGGTCTTACCTGTTACAATTTTAAGGCCTACTGCCTCCCTACAGTCTCCCACCTCCTCCTCCTTTTAGCTCTGTGAAAGAGACCCACTGGTTAAACTCCATCTGTCTCTGACCCTGACCAGGTGTTTCAAAGCCTGAGCTTTTTCACTGGATCAGACTTTTAAGGCCCTATATTTTTGATAAGGCCACTGATCCTTCAGGATGCTAAGAAATCCGAGGGATTGCTGCTCATTACAACACAGTCTCATCAGCCTTGATGTAGCCCACGTGCCACCTTGCAGGAATGAGACCTAGGGAACACCACCTGAAATAGTACACCTTTGTCCTCCAGCCTGGAAGCAGCAAGAGGAAAGGGGACTGCTGTGGAAAGGAAGCTTATGCCAACTTTGAAAAGTCTCTTCAGGATCTAGCTGCTGCCAGGTAAACTCCCAGTTCCCTTCCTTATACATCACATGAAAAGTGTTATCGGAGTGGCTGTGACAGTCTATGAGTAGACAGTGTCTTTGGGACAGGACACAATGTTCCAGAGATCACAGATGCATAGTGAGCTCCATAAAGAGCTTCAAGAAAGTGCTTTTCTGTTTCTTTCTGATCAAGTGAACACATTTTGCTTTATGGATTACGAGACTTAATCCCAGAGTGTACATCTTGCTGACTCAGGATGACCGAGCAGTAAGACTATCAACAAGCCAAACTTGCAGGGAAGAGGGAGTTCTCCCTTTATCCAGTACACATGCTTTTAAAACCAGAAGAGACACAGGCAAATTAAGAGCTGTATGATGAACATTTTCCTGCAACCCTTTTCACTTTCCTGCTTTGATGGAGGAATTCCTGTTCAGCTGGGAGAGACCCACAAAACAAAAGCTGTCCACTTCCATTTGGAGAGAAGCAGAAATCGTTTGTCAGCAATGTCCTTTCCTGACAGGCAATTCTGACTGCCCCACTGGAGTTAGGGAGTACTCACCCGGACTGAGCCTACAGCTGACTTCCATGGCCGGGTTCCACTCTCCATTCTTGCAGGTCAGGTATTTATAATCTCCTTTCAGCATGTAGCCTTCGACGCACAGATACTCTATGACACTGCCTGAAGTCAGAGGGTTGTTGCAGGGGCTGGGGTGGCATTTATAGCCTCCATTCTCAGGCTGTGGTGGCTGGGGACAATCTGGAAAAAAAGAGAAACATCATGGAGGATCTCTCAAAGGAAGGCATCTGTCGCATAACAGATTTGGCACACAGGCAGACTTCCACATATAAACACCCACTAAATTAAGAATCTACCAAAACCGATAAGAAAGACGGTTATGCAATGGCAGAGAACACTGCCCAGTTTCACCTCTGACATGTCTTCTGTGATTGCTAAACACTGCTTATTACCCCAGCAGTACAATCTAGTTGGCAGGTATCAAACTGCTGATATTTTTGAATGGTGACACATAACTTTGTCACAACAGAGGTTCCACGTGAGAGGCCCAGAAAATCCTTGGTGCTATCTTTTCTCCACAGCTGTTTCACTGGAGACTGGTGGGACCTAACAACCAGGCTTTCCTATTAGCCTGATAATAAAAATGTCAAGGTGCAGAGTTGCACCCTGGAAGCCCGTAAGAGCACACTGAATTTAGGTATTTTACACAGATACACTACCGACAGTACAGGGAACTGAGCTTTGCTGCAGTACAACCAAATATCCTACCTTATTTTTAAAAAGTAATCAGTTGTATTAGAAAAATATTTCTAAACCCCCCCTGTTTACTTATATGGAGTCTGGAGCACTGAAGGCACTTTACATTTCTCCTTGGATCTCCCCTATCCTGACTAATGAGTACAGGCGTAGCACATGCAAGAAGCAGCCTGGTAGATTTTTCAATAGCCATTCAAATAAAACCAACAAATGACACATAAGCAAACTGCACAGAAAACAGGATATTTGTATTGCTTAGAATTTCCTCTCTGGCAGGTCACAGTGACCCTGCAGAACAGCCCCAACACCTGCCACTGACACCACGTATCTGCCTGGCTGAAAGAGGGAGAAATCCAGGTTTTTAACTTTTTAAATCCACATGAGCTTCCCAAACTTCACAAAAGAAATACAAAGATCCCTCCTGAGGGACTTTGGGGCTTGGAAAACCAACCATCCCACCGACCTTATTCCACCACAGCATGGTGATCTAGCCCTACCCTTAGCTCCTGGAGCTTAGTTCCCAGGTTCTGCCTTTTAAGTGTTCCACTTACTGTGGGACAACAGTGAGAAACAATTGGGCAAAGTTCAAGTAAGGAATTTGGGCAAGGCTTAAGAAGCAAAAGAAAACTTTAGAAATTTATTTCACTGCAGAAAAATTTGCTAGGTTGCTGCAGTGCAAGTGACCCTTGAACCTAAACACACGTGTGAATACATCATAGGTAGTGCCTTGTAAAGGCCAGTAAACTCCAAGATGAAGTGCTGAGTGAAGCCAAAAGCCCTCTGGTATGAGTTCTGCCAGCTTTATAACTGCAATTCAATTTACTTCTTGAGAGAAAAGGTTAACAGGGGTCTAAGCAGCAGCCTTTCAAGAAGACTTTGTTCTTGATGAGATTTATTCTTAAATAAGCTTTAGAGAAGCCACCATCCTGTGTCTCGTGAGTAGTAACTATTGACTCTTCTGTATTTCTTTATTTTTCCTTTCTGCAGTAATTTCCCATTTTATAACCAAGTTTTTAATCCTTTGCTTTATGAGGCTAAAACTTGCTTTCATTTTAAGCTTGTCCAACACTCAGGATCAGCTGAAGTGACAGACTGGTGGCCCATTTCACATTCAGGCACACTGACAAATGCTCTGCTCCATCTGCAGCCCAAGTGTGGGGTGTTTCTTGCTAAATCATGGAGATCTATTTGAGCACAAGAAACATTCTCAGCAGTTTAGCATTGCCTCTTTAGGCAATAGTAGAGAATAGAGCACCGTGGTGTAGCACTGCTGTTGCCACAGCAGCTGCTGAAACTTGACACAGATGGGACAACTTCCCTACATTGTTTTATACAAGAGGAGGCACCTGGAGTTGCTTGGGAGCCACACACAGCACCTCTCTGCTAACTGGCTGCAGCAAAGAATTCATTCCCTCTGTTCTCGCTTCTCCTGGCCATACCCATGCACAGCCATCACACCAGAAGCCCTTTTGGACTGGGCAGTGGCTCACTGTTCAATTCCTCTTTTATTGGAAAGTGCCACCTACACTAATGAGGTTTCTGAATTATGTACAAAAATTAGCCAGTGAACAATAAAGAAATGCTTGTTTACATCATAGCAGTGTTCTCAAAGGCTTGGAAACACCACCACATCCGTGACCTAGAGAACCTTGATTTGGCCTCCTCATGCAAGGGCTTCAGGAAGAAACATTCAGCTACACAACTGCAGATTGGTTTCCCTGCCACCTCCACAGGCCACTTGGCACAAACAGAGAGAAGCATCTGGTGTTTTCAGTCAGTTGTCCCTGACTTGTCCTCTTCACACATGGAAGCGTCTGCAGAATTAGTCACCTATCCTTTTTTTTCCCCACATCTCTTTTCTGTGGCTCTCAGTGACAGGATGAGGGGCAATGGGCACAAGCTGGAACACAGGCAGTTCCATTCAAATGTGAAAAAAATCTTCTTTACAGTGAGGGTGACAGAGCACTGGAACAGGCTGCCCAGGGAGGTTGTGGAGTCCCCTTCTCTGGAGATCCTCAAGACCCACCTGGATGCAGTCCCAAGTAACATGGTCTAGGCAATCTTGCTTTGGTAGGGGAGTTTGACTACATCATCTCTAGAGGTCCCTTCCAACTCTAACAATTCCATGATTTCATGATTTGCCATCACAGCATCCAAAAGCATTACAAGTATTTTAAAAATGTCACCTTCACATGACACAAAATCCGCTGCTTATGTGCTAGGGAAATAAATTTAAAAAAATCCAGATTGGGCAGCCAGAACATCAACACTCTCCACCCTCAACCTGACTGAGGACCTTGGGGCAACTCCAGCTCCCCCGGAAGACCACCTGAACTGTCCTTTGCAAGGCAGCCTCATGGGAACAAAGCCTACAGCTTTGATGAGGGCTACTAGACATTGCTGGACGTGGCCGAGGCAACAGTTGGGTGAGTAAATGATGCCCTGGTGGTACCTGAAGAAAAAGTGAGGAAGCCAAACACCTCTACTCCCTGCTGGACCAACTCCCTTTCCCTGGCGCCTCTGACAGCTCAGCACCTTTGCAAACCAGGGCCCCCCTCTGCCTAACAAAGGTGCCCAGAAAACGTGGGACAGGTAAGACAGCTTTCCACTATAGTGAAGTAAGTTTTCAGTCCCCTCAGCTTTCACATGCCCCATAAGGGGTTTCTTTAATTGCTTCTGTATGTGTGCCCTAAAGAGGGGCTAACAAAAGAAAAGGCAGAGTCTGATGCTGTACCACCAACAGTAGCAAAGCAGAGTGTGCAGCACAGGCATACCCATGGCCATACAGAACCATTTACCACCTTTGACAGCATAAGCCAGTGACACACCAGGGATAAAAAAGGCTGGGTGCCAACTGCTGCCAGAATGCCTATCCAGAGCAGCCCACTCCTGGCTATGCTCTGTAACTAGAGGGTGCAGATGGGAATGGCTGCCTGCATGACCTGTTAATTAGCACTCCAGACCTTGGCTGTGTCTTGAAGGTTTGGTACCCGGTTTGAGAGCAGCCTGAGTCCCCCTCCCCAAGTGCTCTGCTTGCCTGTAGTCCTCAGCAGTTTCCACACACGCACTGCTGAGTGGCCCAGCCCAGAGTGCTGCTGTTCAGGTATTACTTTCCTCAAAAAACATTGGTGTGCCAATGCGGGTTAAACAATGGGGAAAGGTTTTTCAGCATTTCAGCCCAAATTAAAGCTGGGCAAATTTCAAGGGACACAGCAAAACCACAACCCCCAGATTTACTCTTTGCAAGTTTCAAGGGAGTATGGCACAGCAGATACACTGAAGCTCCCCAAAACACCTTTAAATTTGTGGAACCCTTTAAGTATATATATTGTAACCACTGACCCCCTTCCCAACAGCATCAGCCTAGACTCGCAATGGCACTGGGTTATATTTGAAATACAGAGAAATATGCAGGAATTTCATCAACTCCCTCCCTGAAACACATGTTCTTGGAAGAGTCTCATAAGCTCTGGGACATCTTAAAACAAATGTTCACACCAGGCAGGGAAGAGGAGAGCCAAGTTATAGAAGTTATCAGCTTCCTAAAGGGTTACCAACATTCTAGGCTTGCAAAGCTATCCTCTGCAACTTGATTCATCCAGTTTTGAGGGGGCACAGAAACACTGGTTTTGCAGATCACAGCACTGTGTACGAAAGGGGCAGAGCTCTACTCCCAAAGGCCCTATTCCTAAGAGGTACAGAAGTTTATGACATCTCCTGAGAGCTGATTCTCTGCCAGCATTCACTGCTGGAAAACAGGAAGGAGATAACAACTGACAATGAGTCCAGACATTTTGAACATCACTGAACTCTGTCCAGAGGTTAAAAAACTGTCATTTCCAGAGTGGCAGGCAGAAATAGTTATACACTGGAGTTTCTGCAAATGCCATTCCAAAATAATAGGTATTTAACATTTAGACATTTTTTAATACTTAAATGAAAAAATATTAAGTCAGTATGCACCTCCACTCAGTTTCCCATCAAATCACCTGTAAGCACCATATTTTTCTGTGTTTAGGTCACATAAGAAAATATGCCCTCCTTCAAGGAGGGTTAACTGTTTGGGTTCTCTGAAGAGCTGTTAGCAACCTAACAGCACACCACTAAGGAACCTCTTTTCAGTTGCAACCGGTGTCATCACACTATGCCTTCACCAGCTCCCTTTCCCACAGCTCCACTTGCTTTTTTTCTTCTACCAAATTCACAGACAGCTGTGAGGGGCTGGAACATAGGCTTCTTTTGGAGACAGTAAGAGATGTCAGTTTGCCAAACTGATTAACTAGTTGCCAAAGGATGAAATCTTGGCTGAGCTGGAGCTGAGCCGTAGTCCTGAATGCCAACCTGATGCAGAGCTACAAAGTATTTCTAAAAAAACATACAGGTAACACAAAAGAAAGTAGCCATGGTCATTGATTATAGCACAGATTATAATGCATGTGGCATTTTGTGTGCCAACATAAAACTGAGGCATTTACATACTCAAAACATAAACCACAGGAGATGCACAGTTGAGACTTGATCTCCAAGAGTGGAATTCACAGATAACCAGAAGGTTTCCAAAGCCCAAGCAGGAGAAGCCTGCTGTGGCATGCATCAAATACAATACACTCCACCTACACATACGGATAATTGCCATGGAATTCTAAAAGCTCCCCAGTACCGGCCCAACACCACACCAGAGTGACCAAAAAAAAGTGACTCTACAGAATTCTGTCATTGTCCTTC
Source organism: Pedionomus torquatus (assembly GCA_013398155.1). Taxonomy (NCBI): domain Eukaryota; kingdom Metazoa; phylum Chordata; class Aves; order Charadriiformes; family Pedionomidae; genus Pedionomus; species Pedionomus torquatus. Next base: position 18,158 of record VZRU01004757.1, read on the forward strand.
AAATTGCTCGTGAAGCCTGGCAGTGGCTGGGCCAAGCTGTGGAGCACTGGGCTAGGTGCGCAGGGCTTGCCAGTTTTGCTTTGTTGTGTGGTTTCCCTGTAAAGTCATTGTCTCCCATCACTCATCTCTTACCCAGAACCTCTCTCTTCATTTAAGAGGGCAAAGCTATGAAAGACAGGTCCTGCTTGACAAACCTGATCTCCTTCTGTGACAGTGACCTCCTTGGTGAATGAGGGAAAGGCTGTGGATGTTCTTTACCTGGACTTTAGTCAGGCCTTTGATACAGCCTCTCACAGTATAATCTTGGAGAAACTGGCAGCCCATGGCTTGGATGGGAGTACTCTCTGCTGGGTTAAAAACTGGCTGGAGGGCCAAGCCCAAAGAGTGATGGTGAATGGAATTCAATCCAGTTGGTGGCTGGTCACAAGTGGTG
>VZRU01004757.1:18959-36793 GCA_013398155.1 Pedionomus torquatus
ACCTGAAAGAAGGGTGTAGAGAAGTGGAGGTTGGTCTTTTCTTCCAAGACACAGGTGATAGGACAAAAGGAAATGGCCTCAAGTTGTGCCAGGGGACGTTCAGATTAGATATTAGGAAAAATTTTCACCCTGAAAGGGTTAAGCATTGGAATGGGCTGCCCAGGGAAGTGGTTAAGGCACCATCCCTGAAGGTATTCATAAGATGGGTTGGCATAGTGCTTACTGACATGGTTTAGCAATAGGTTGTTGGGTTTTTTTACCAGTAACTTTGATGGTTGGACTAGATGATCTCAAAGGTCCCTTTCAACCTAGACAATTCTATCATTCTAAAGCTAGGATGGGAACAGTTTTGACAAATTAAAATTGCTGTTTATGAGTCAGGCCCAAATCCCAGGAATCTGAAGAAGAAGTTGGACGGAACCTCAGGTAAATTCCTCACTGACCACACAAGCGCTCCAGCATTTTTCACCATCCTCAGAGCTGTGTCAGAGAAAGCTTACACATCAGTGCTGAAGCATTTTGGAAGCAATCTGGATAGATGACAACCATTCAGATGGATGCCCTGAACATGCACCCTGTTCAGGTATGTTAACATCTCTTGACCTTTTAGACATACTGCAATTTTTGTGGGATATGAAGACTAAAATGGAAGATCCTTAAGCCCCGTTCTTCTCTTTCCTCACCTACATGATTTACTCTACTCAACTGATATTATCAAGACTCACAGAAGAGAAACATCCTACAAAAGAAACCTCACACCTTCCTGATCTAACAAGATGAACGTTCCCCTGGCTGGTCTGGTTAAACCTGTCATGAATGTCTCATGCCAGCTGATCCAGCTTGGTGAGTAAATATTTTTGTGAAGCAGAACACGGAAGCACCCAGCTAAATTGCCCCAGTACTAAAGGACATACAACTTCCTTCATGCTGGGATTCGCTCCCTCAGAAGCCTCATCCTAACTTTCCTGTGCTACCTTGACTCTCCTACAGTAGCATTTTTGTAGAGTAGCTTAAGAAAGGCTGTCTTCTTTTTGTCTATCTTTTTGTCTCTTTTCGTATCTCCTGTCACACAGAAAGGTTCCCTCCTAGTCACAGTCACTGCCTTTGCCTATTTACTCTCTTCCAAGTTGTGCTCCAGCTCACTCCACAGCAGCAAGGAGTACTTCCCCGTCCAAACCTCTGGTTCTCCAAACCACCACCACCTTTATTCTCTCAGCCAGGACTTGCCACCAGTCACAGAAACAGCATATCTAGAATAGCATCCAAAATAAACACAAAGATATCCCCATCATCCAGTTACTTCACCCTGCTATGGAGGCTTCCGATTTTCAACTCTGATATTTTGTGTGTCTGCATCTCTTCAGTGCAATGGAGGGAACTGCAAAAGCTATTACTAACTTCTGGCAAGGACCTTCAAAAAGCCCCAAACTCCCTAAGGCACTCTTCAGAGTAAGGGTTCGCCTCTCCCTCTGCTCCCCTCTTCAACCTGGGTCCTGCCACAGCTAAATGGGTGGTCTGAAACACCAGCTGTATCTCAAGCCTTCTGCAGAGACTGTGCATTTTCAACATCTCAGGCCATACTGAAAACAACACAGCCAAGGTTCACTGTTTTCCCCCAGTCAGTGCCCTGAATGGGCTTGCAGCAATAGGGGATTTTTTTCCCAACTTGCTATTTGTTTGAAAATTCACATGCAAGCCTTCAACTGTTTTACACGGTGCTTCTTCACAATAAAAACGTGGCTGCCCGACACAGCCAACAGAGGCCTAGAAGAGACCAGCAATAAAGCTCGATTGGGCTTCTGGATGGGCTGGCTGAATGCTGCCCACGGATCCCACTTGGGAATGACAGTGAACATGAGTTTCACCTTAGGAACATTGTTTTCTCTCTGCAGAGTTTTAATTCTTGCCAGCAGGTCACTACTCAACCTCTATACTAATCTCCTGGTTGTTGAGTAAGACAATAAGGAAACAATTTACCCCTCCCTTAGCCCAGTTCTTGGTTCTCTTCTATTTACCGGACATACTCCCAACCTCTGTCACCAGTACTCAGAGAAGCATCAATGTGACTCAACCAGATAATAGCGTTATCACTGTCCTTAGCCACAGCAACAGGATAACCAGCAGAAGTTTCCAAGCTCACTTACCAGCTTCTTGAGCAACAACAAAGGCAACGCGTCAGCCCACCTGCAGACAGACGACAGTGCCTCAGCTTACACCTAACAACTCAATGTCTGAATTTTCATGCAAGTAAAACTTTAAAATTTAGCTTTTCCTCTTAGAGGAGTGATTGTCTCAAACCCTCACGTTTGCTAGTGTAAGACAGATCCTTGTGTAGCATATGATGAACTCAAATCCCACTATATTCCTAACGAGAGAAAAAAACCTAGAAAAGTGACACCAAAACTAAAGGCGTACATATAACTGGTGTATACATAATTTTCATCAGGCACTTATTTTATAAGCCCTTCCTGAGAAGCAGACAGGAAATTCACTGCTTAAGTCAGCTGTTTTTCTCATGAGAACTTCACCCCCTATCCCCTGAAGAGTCTGGTGTTAAGGGTCATTTGCTGCCTTGAGGACCAAAATAATAATAATACACCTATTTGATTCAAAGAGCATACAAATACCATCAGGCCACTTTAATACAAGCCTCCTGCCGCATTGCTCCCTGAGGAAGTGGGGGAAGACACCCGTGACTGCAGAAAAAAAAAAATCCACAAGGTTCTCTTTGGGTCAGGACTTTTTCCTCTTAAACCAGAGAAACCTTCAGTCACACGTAACATCTAATTCTGCCTGGGGCAGGACTGGTGTTTGGCTCCAGGAGCCCTCTGCAGAGAGGGTGGTGATGGGGATGGGGGGGAAAAAACCAGCCAGCTTTGCTTTCAGTATGAAATTGAGACAGGCAGCGTCCTTGTTTTCCCTCTCTCCCCTTGAGCACACAAACCGGCCCATAAACAGCAGAAACCACTTTTGGAAGCCCCTCCCCGGGTTGCAGTTTGGTTTTAGTGAGAAACGAGTCTTTATCATTTTATACCCTTTTTAGACTAGCTACGTCAATTAAACACCATCTTTCACCAAAGTAAAAACCACTTCCCAGACAGATGGTTTGCAAAGAAAAGGCACCTAAATATGCTTTGATCAACAGTATCGTTTCTTCCTCACCCACACCTTCCTTCTTCCTCAGAAAGCAATGACAAGGGGATGGAGTTTTAGTGATAGATGTGATGTACCTTAGGTGCACAAGTGGTAGGCATAAAAGCAGTCACCTCTACCCACATGCTCCAGCTAGTCAGAGTGCCAGCTCCATTTCTGAGTGCCAAATACCTTCAGGTTTTCCACCAGTGATGCACCCAAAAGGCTTCAGCACAGCAGCTTCCCACTGTGGACCCTCTATTCCTGCAGTGTCCTACCCAGTCCACGTATTTGGATTAATACCAATATTAAGCTAGGAAATGTCCACGGATAAGCGCCACTGTGCTGTCACTGCGTGTCTGTGCTAAACACGAAGAGCCCCATGCTTTAGGCCATGGTTTCTCTTGGCCAGCTGGCTCCAAGAAACACAGCAAATAACCCACTTTGAGTCATTTGAACCTCGTATTTGAGATTCTGCCCTCTCCCAACACCCAGAGCCTTGGGGAGACATTTTTTAGCCCACGTAATTCAATTCTAACACAAATATCTCCTGTAGACATCAGAAATCCTTTCCCCTAAACAACAGGTGGGTCCTTCCCAGTGAAAGTGAAGTTTGTCACTTGTTGGATTGTCTTGTTTTTTTCTTATTGCCCACAAGTGTGCCAACCTGGGTGTTTTAACTATACAGTAGCTGCAGACACAACCTCTGAAAAGGAACCCAGACAGAAGCTATCCTCTGCCAGCTGGAAACAGTTGAGAACTCTGTGTGTTTCTAGCCAGAGATGGCATTTGCACCATGAAAGACAGATTACCAGATGCCCAGGTTTTGCACTGGTCTGTCATTTCTCAGGTGGAGATGGGGATTGGAACCAGGAGAGAACAGACTTTGAACCTTCTCCTTTTCAGCATTTTGGCTTTCTCTAGCACATGAGCAGATGGGTCATTTCCCAGAGGGACAAACCAGAGACGGCAGCTGCTGCTGGGGCCCAGTCACAACAGCTGAGGCTAAAGGATCTCTTTATATTTTACTTACAGGAGGCAGAAGTCAATAAAAGGCCTCCATTGTGAGCGCACACACTTCTTGCCGACACTGCCCCTAAAATATTTTAAGCCTTCCTAAAAACACACTGCAAAACATAACCCTCTTTTGGGCTCTGTGTATTAAGCAAAGGCCAAAGTCCACTGAAAAATAAGCTCTCTGTCTTTACTGGCTCCAGATGCTGCTTACTCTGAAGTGAATGACAGAAGAGCAAACTGAGCAGGGCTGGAGTAAGTCTTTACATGAAAATTACAGTTTCCCTAGGAAGGACATACTCCAAAGAGAAGGCTTATTTTTCTTTATGTCATAATGTGGGTAAATGAGAAGAAACCAAAGCAAAGAGATTTGTATATATAATCATATAGCTGTGCATTTATATAATTAGACAGAAGCACTTACACTGTGTACAGTAACAGGCACCCTTCACACAGCCATCCCTTCCACACCAAAGCTGCCTTTTTTTTTTTTTTTCAGGGCAGGGGAAGAAAAAGGAAGAAAGAAAAGACTCTAATTGCAGCCTTCCACCAATGCAGTCACCATCTGGTAACTCTAAAGACACATGGAGCCAAATTATCTTAATTAACATGTTACAACAGTATTTAAAAAAACCCTCTATGCTTATTAACACTCAGCTGTGATTAGCCAACCATGGAGGAAGTCTGCTAGTGCAACATTAATTATGGGTCTTGTCTTACTATTAGAAATATGATTATTTTTTTTTCAGTGGCTTATCTCTCTGCTAAAAAGAAAACCATTAGCGTTAAAGCTTGCTCTAAAATGTAAATTACATTTACATTCTACAAGAGCCAAAATGTTTAGGCTATATGAAGCTGCCACTGGTGCTTCCAGAGTGCTACAGACTGACTTAATATAAAATGTACAGTACTCTGTCTGCCCCTTAAAAAGCTTTACTTCAGTTTGACAACTCCCTCTCACTGAAATTTTAGCAGAAAAGTAACATTTGTGCCTTTCAAGTTCCTTTCTCCCACCAAAACAGGAGCACAGTCTTTACTGTATGCTAGGCAGGGAAAACCAAGACACAAAATCCAGGGCTAACAAAAGAACCACGTATGGGAAAGGAAGATTTCTGTGACGGAAAGCAGCAAGAAAAACACAACTGCACTCCAGCAGCAGATCTGTCTCCCTAGAAGAATGCTACTCACTATGACAACTATTATTTTCCCTATAATAGGCCCACCTGTAATGTGCTCCCTGAAGATATGTTCCCAAACGATTCAGGCTGACAGGCTCCAAGACTAACACTGTCAATTTTTTCAGACCTGGCTCTGTGTTATGTTTGCACAGTTCTGGCTGCAGCAGGGCTTGCAATATAGCAGTGCCCCAGGTGGCTTAACTTGCTTGTGGATTTCCATGACTGAAAACACTTCTAATCCCAAAATTTCAGCCTACTACAGTAACTGGGTTCCTTTCTCCAATAAGGCCTTAGAAGTTCTTGCTATGGCCATTTCCCAAAATATATCCCTGTTGTAGGCTCCAGCATGGCTACCCAAGCTCTGGATGACACATCATGGGCTGGTAACACTAGTAAGAGTCCATTGCTCTCCTTCCACAGTGAGGTAGAACTCGGGCACTCAGCACCAACCTACACAACACTCGGTTCCCCCTTAGCCAAGAGGCCAGCTCAAGATTGCCTTCTGATATGATTTATTCCAAGACTTGCACAGTGATGAATCTGCTCAGGAAGTGGTCCTAAACTTCAACGGGGCATATGAATCTCTGAAGAGTTTTAGAGGTTAGAAAGAAGCTCTATCTCCTTACACATGCGTGGAAAGATCCCTACACAAGCCAAGTCACTTTAAAGCTCTGCCCTGCTAGGCCTCCTTCGTTCACTAATGAGCCTTTTGCAGCTGATTCATTTTTCATCCTTTCAGCAGCAGCTGTTGTCTCTGACTCAGCCTGATCCAAAAAGTACTAATTTGGAAGTTTGGCCAAGGCTGCTCTACTAAGAAAATGCACACAGGAGATTGCTTTGTGCTAACTGTTGTCCCATTTTCATCTGCGTGGAAACCAACCAGCAAGTTCAAAGCCCAAGGTTACTGGTGCTTCCTTCCCTCGGCACCACCTCACTGGGCAACAAGTGAGCAAGGGCTGCGATCCTGAAACCTCAATCTGGTACATCAGCGCACACACTGGAGACCCTTTTTTCATCTTGCCGTGCCATTTCTCTTCTGACCTTTGAACGTATCAGAATCTAATATCTGGGCAGATTTGTTTATCCTTTAAGAATGATTCATCTCTGTCACAGGACTTGTCAGAACAAACACTCAAATCATTTACCACTGGCTGGGCAGAACTGCTAAGACTTATTAGTCCCAACTCACTGGCAAGCCTCTCTTAAGCACACTTCATATTTTCACTTTGAATGTGGTTAGGTTAGCTGTAAATATTAAGTCAGCTGCTCTGCTGGCTTTACAAGAGCTCAGCAGCACAAGCAACTTCTCTACAGTCTGGCAGGAAAACAAAAATAGTTCCACCTGAACATCCTCCAAGTCATCCCATTCAGAGTGGGAGGCATCTCAGACTAGAGTGACAGAAGTGCTCCACATGGTAAACCCAGCTCTTTCAGAGACCAAAGCCTTAAATTCTCCCAGTTGCACTACAAGTTCAACCAGCTACATATTCTTGAACTGATGAGCTGGTACAGACTTAATCCAGAATAATTCAAAAGCTCTAGGATACACAGGGTGAACTTGAAGAATTAAGCTTCAAAGCAAAGTAAGAAGTTTCTTCCACTGAAAAGAGCAAGCTACGATACCCCTTTCTAAATTGCCTAACACTTCAACCTGAAACTTAACAGCTACTCAGTATGTGTTCTTCTTTATCTACTGGTAATGAAAGTAACTGGAGAGGCTTTTTTTGGAAAGACGAGGGGTAACCCAGTGAAGCTATCAGTAAGCTTGCTTCATGACTGCAGTGAGACTAGCAAGAGACATCAAGGTCTGGTGGGATGCTGTTGCTACTTTAATCTCCCAGTCACAGAAGACACCATCAGTTCTGGCAGAACAGGCAGAGTCCCACACATTTCACCCACTCAGATTCTGCTGGAGATCAAGTGGCACACGGAAAGTAAATGGCAACTTAGTACAATCCTTACAAATGCAGTGTATAAAATAATTCAGATTTTCGACCACCTTCTTTGAGAAGACTGCCTTGTTATACAGATGTAAAAGCTTCAGCATCCTTGGTTTTGTACCTCTGTTTTCCCAGTACCTACCAACATCTCTAAGCAACTCAATGGGCATGAATTAGCAAATTATCAAAAGCATACTGAGCAGCAAACATGAAACTTTCCTTTTTGTCTTTCTAGCTCCTTGTCTCAAACACCCACAGGATAAACAATGCCAAACTGAAATAAGCAAGAATTGGGAAACCATTCAAAAAGCACACTCCTTTCACAGCTGGCAAGAAAAGTGTTCAGAAAAGATGTATAGGAGGAGTTTTTACCCTTTGACACTTTCACTATAGCCATTGGAACCAAAGCACAGGTAAGTCAACATATCCAGCTGAAAAAGCACATAAACAAGAAAAGGTTAGAGGTAGCAACTGCCAAGACAGGACTCATTTGTAGCCCTAGATGCCTGACAACAACATAAGAAGAGATGAAATACCATTCCTTCCATTTGACATATTATAAAACATGCAGAACAATCCCCACAGTCCAGCTATTTTCAAAACAAAATCTTCAGGAAAGAGACCAGATCTTCCCAAGGACTGCTAAACTTCAGTCCTGTCTCTCTACACTTCACTGCTCTGAGCAACAAGAGGCACAGGACTATGCATACTCTTTGCTTCTGATTTGTATTCCCTGGTAACCTAGATAGATTCTTTGCTCTGTGACAATTAAAATACCAAGTTACATTTTTAAGAAAGCAAATACTCTCAAAATGCTTTATTCTGGGGTTACTTTGGCCCTTTTCCTGGTTTGTTTGGATCACAGCTGTCTTGACAGGTGCCTAAGAGCCTTGGAGTCACACAACTCTAGCTCCTACCTACTGTCACAAAGCCAGTGGCATCACTGACCTAGACACAGTGGAGCCCTACATCAGATGTTGAGATTCTGAAGCAGGAGAGGCTTAGTGACTGGAACTAAGGCTGAGGCACAAGGGACCTAGGCCCAGAGACACAGTCCATCGCTACCTCACCTGAGGTTTTGCCTCTCTACCTCAGCTTCCCTCTTCCCACATTTCAGGTAGTCTGGAGAGCTCAACATAATGGTTTAAGGGCCCTTGACACCATGTATCTCGATGACAAAGACGTACAGAATAATTTGACTGCTTTAATATTTGTATTTTCTTTTTCAGTAGGAGAAAGCCAACCCAGATGCAAGATTTCACAGTTCAGTAATTCTTCCACACAGGTCTCTTTGGCCAGGAATTTACTTCAACCTTTAATGCCATAAACAGGACTAACACATGGCCAGGGACACATATGCTGCATTACCACCTTGCAGTGTTACGGTATGGTTTTAATTCAACAAAGCTCCTTTTGTGCCAGCTGTTTTTATGTTATTTGTGACATTGCATTAAGTTTCATTTCTTGTTTTGAGGTACTTATTTGCTTATTTGCTCAAGCGGCTTCCTTCAGCTACATCTTATCTATACAGCATCAGTCATTTCAAGAGCAGTTCTTGCAGCAAAAGGATTTCTCAAGGCAATATACAGTTGATAGAAGAACAGTGTGAACATGAGTTTTGGCTGCATAAAGTACCCAGAATCGCAACTCAACAACAGCATTTTACCTGGATCACTCTTGCCTTTGACAGGCCAAGCCTGAATCATAGTGTTATCATTTCTCACCAGCCATTCTAGGACACTGACTTACGGAAAAGAGATTGTTGCGAGGCCACGGTCTTCCAGACAACTCAGCTGATTTCCAGATGCTGTTACAAAACCTTGTTTCCTTGAATAGCGGAACCACCAAAATAACACGAAACTATTTTCATAGCTTATTGCCCTACGCACTTGCCATTACAGCATCAAGTAGTCCCTCCTCAGTTTTGCCTTCTTCTTAAGTCCTACTGCTCATGCTCACAGCCATCTTCCATCAAACATGCATGAGAAAACTCCTGCTCAGCTCCAGCGTTCCCTCACATCAGACAGTAATTTCAGCTCCTGCTTGAACTACCTGGGCTCTGTAAAAGAGATTATGTGGTTAGCTGGAGTGTTGGGGTATATGTTGTTTTTGTTTGGCCTTTGTTGTTCATTTTTTGTTTTGTAGTTTTGAGTAGTTTGGGCTTTGTTTGTTTGTTGCTCTTAAGCATTTACCTGCAAGGACAGTTTTCGTACATTCTGGTGACATGTAAGTCACTTTTCCCTTCTGTCTAAATTGTCAATTTGGCAAGACAACATTTGACATCTGGTTTCTAGAGGTGCATAACCACCTTACCTTCACTGGGAGAGATGGAAGACTTATCAGAATGAAATGCTAACTTTACATTATGAAATGTTATAATAGCTCAATTCTATGATACTCTGAGAAACAGGATGAGGTAGGAGGCACAGATTATTCCAAAAGACAAATATTTGTTTAAAGGAAAGGCTTATTTATTCTTTTTTAGGTTCATAATTTCCTAGAATATAAAAATTCCTTTCAGTACTCTGGTCAACACAGAATACATCTCTTCTATAGACACTGATCTAGCAGAAAGATTTCACAACCACCACCTTCTGACTCACACTTTGGAATGGACATATTAAGCAAGAGCAACCAAGACAGTAGGAGAAGTTATAACCCATCAACTAAAAACAACATAATCTTTCCCAAGCCATGCAAGAACAAAGCAGTTTCAAGAAGTTCCTTACACACAACAAGAGCATGTCAGATGCTCTCTGGGGAGCAGCAGAGGAAGCTGTTGCAGCATGCCTGAATGCCACAGGAAGTGTTCTGCTGAGCACAAATGGGGGAAAATTCACGAGCGTTCCCAGCTTCTGCAGAACTGGGAGGAATGCTGAGAACACCCTGGGGAGCCCTCACACTTGCACAGCTGGATCCAGAGCTGCCTCCCACGTCATCCCACGAGCACACATGGCAGGCAGCAAGTATCCAAATCCAAGCTCTTCCCCAGTATCAGTGCTCCCATCTAATATCCCCTCAACCTGGGCGGGAGGAAACATCTGTTTTTTTCCAGTGTGCTTATACTATCAAAAGCTCGAATCGGGAGGGCAGAGGTTGTGCTATTCTTTTCTGTGTGTTCCCCCACCAGAGGCCTCAGTGTTACTACCACTGCAGCTAGATTTCCCTTCCTCTACAGATCCCACTGCTGAAGCTGCCTTACACATACCTTCCCAGGCCTCACCAGGCTTCTGCCCAGGAAGCCTGGCTTCAATCAGGCATCTACAGACCCTGGGCACTGACTCAGCAAGGACCCATTCTGAGAAAAGGCAGCTCACAAGCAGATCACTGGACACTTTCAAAAATAACACAAGATCCCTCAACACATACGGCACCTCATATCCTAAAAACTGACCCCATACACATTCACAAGTCACTTTTTCAGGGAGCTGAAGAAACCATTTCTTGCCTGGGGCTCCCCAGATAGAGGGTTCTGTTAGTTCTGAGGCACTAGACATCCAGGCAAGGCTGGTAGAATGGCACAGGGCCTTCAGGAGACCTGTGCCCTTCCAGAAAGGCAGCTGAAGGGCAAGCCAAATGTGCAGGCCACTGACTCTGGGCCAGTCTCAAGCACCACATCTACATCTGAACATGACCCACATTAACTAAGTCAACATCCCTACTGCCATTTCTAGACCATCATTCAGTCTTACCACCATGCTCCCTATACAACTCAGGGTCTCTATGCTTCACAAATTCCCTGAACTGCAAAATCTCTCCTCCTCATTTAAATAGATGATTCATAAGTTAATGGATTTTTTTTCTTTCTCCCTGCAGCAGATGTTAAAATTTCTGCCGTTGTACCATCTGGATTGTAGTTCAGTAGAGAGGCAATAAAACACCGAGCATTATGGCCAGATGGAGTTTATTAGTTGACACAAACGAAGACCCCCAGACACAGTGAAAATAAACAGTAAACAGATAGTGCCCTATGTCAACAGCTTTCAAGATGTAGTAATTCTATGCCAGGCTACACCGTGAGTCTCTTCAGCTGCTCAGGGGAGCTCAGTCTAACCGAGAGTTTGGTGAAAATGCCCAGACAGCATTTAGACAGGAAGAATAAGCATTATAGGGGTAACAACGTAAACAGAAATCGGAGACCTCCAAACCCAGTCTTGATCATGGGTCAAGTCTGCTAGTAACGCACAGAGCACTGAACATACACTATCTAGGAAGCCTATGATCAACAGCAGATAGTAGAGAGCCATTCTGGTACTAAAGACAGAAACAGTATCTCCTTTATCCAGAGCTCTCCTGGTTATGCTCATTTGCCCCATCTCCTCCATCGATTGGGGAAAATCGGTATTTGAAGTCTTTTAGAGGAAGGGGACAGAAACCCCATTGTTGTACTAATAAGACAACAGGCACTGAAAAGCCATGTTTAGCAAGCAGCAGGGAGCTACCAGGACAAGATTCCACAGCCTCCTCTTTTAAACTTCTGGTAATTTTTTCTTTCTTCCAATCTCTTCCACCCCCACACAATTCGCTCAGCACACAGGAGTTACTCCCTCTCACCAGATGCATCCCATCAAGCACAATCAGAACTTTCTTCCTGCTGCCAACACAATTATAGTCAAAGACTGTCCAAAGGCTGTTGCACTCAATTTCACAGTGCTGATCATGTTAGCCTGCAGCGCCATCCTTTATCCTGCCCCTTGTCCACCTCTGCATTTCCTATTCACTTTTTAGAAAAAGTTACTTAAGCCACACTTAAGATCTAGGATGGTACTTGTAAGAACAGTTACATCCTGGCAGTTGACATGGAGAGCAGAGAACAACATTGCCAGGAGACAGCTTAAACTTGAGCTACTTTCCACAGAGGCTAAGACAGAAGGGAGAAGCGCTAAAAGTATTTACTTCCCATCTGGACTTGCTCATATTAATTCATATCTTTCATCCAGGTACTAACGAAATACTTAACAGCCTGATCTAAACTCTGAGGTTCTCTCTGTCCTCTCTTCACAAACCAATGGTCCTCCACCCAAGTCAGAGCACAACTGTAGTATGACCACATATCCTCCAGCTGACACCCAAATCCTTCTGTCTGCACAGTGAAGAGCCTTCTAAAACCTTACAAGAGGACCTTATGTTGGCATCAAAGTAAAAAGAGCCCTTTTCCAAAGCCTCTGGATTAGATCTTCTCAACAAATACCCAGGGATTTCAACGTTACTGTTTCTAAAATACACATTCAAGACCTAGCACTGCCAACAAATAGATTTTTCATTCTCCTAAAAGGTTACCCAATGACAAACGTTAAAATAAATTCTCAGTTCTTAAATGGATGCTGCAACTGTGCAAAAGGACATTTGGTGACCAAACACACCATTAGGCTGTGTAAACTCCCACCTGAAGTAAAGGTGACTTCCCAAGAAGCAGAAACAGAGTTTAATGTCCAGAAAAGGAGGGTGTTCCTCAGACACCCTCCTTTTCTGGACAGACCCGTTGTTTTTCTCCACCCTCTTTTCCTTGGCATCTTGGCCCAAAGACAAAGAGAGCAAAGGCCTCCAAAGCCCTGGAAAAGGCCATCTGAATTATGACACTGGATTTTTAATTTTTCTCCATTTTAATTCCTAGTCAGTATGGCTGTGTGGAAAATTTCCCTTCATTAATGGAGTGGGTGGAGGGTCTGTCTTATATTAAATGCCATGATCTACTTTCATAGCCCTGCCCCCCACAGCATAAGAACTTAAAGCCATGAACACAAATCACAGCAACCTAGTTATTGGACATCAAAGCTGTCATTGTCACTCTTATTCTCTGGGTGGAAGAGACAATCAGACAGTTGACGTTTACTCCTTAGCTCACGGGGTAAACAGAAACCAAATCACAGTATCTCTTCCGCTGTTCCAGAATGACACTGATCCCACACTGTTCTGCAACAGCCATACTGCCAGGCCTAGCATCTCTTCTGCAATGAACTCCACAGGGTGTGTAGCTGGGATCAAGCTACCCAACTGCACCTGTATTTTCCTCTAAACATCTGTGCTTTTTGCAGTTATCCTTTCCTGCTCATCCTGAACTTCTTACCAGCAATGAAAGTCACCCCAGTGTGTAGAGACCACTCTAACAAGATCATTGCTCCGTAACAGGATCATATACCTTCTTATTCAGGGGCATATACCTCTGCCAACTACAGAAACTGCTTGCACTGGAAAGTAAAAACACATTTAAACAGAATTAAAGCAGTTTGAAAATAAGCAGCTTTTATCATCTGGCAGGCAGAACTACATGGACTGTTCTATGTGTTCTGAAGAGCACTGCTTGGAAACTTCTCATCCCAGCCTAGCACATTTAGTGGCAATAGATTTCCAGTCTAGACTCTGCAAAAAGCTACCAGAAAAGTAGCTTTTCCATAATGCTCCGTTCTGAGAGGAGGCCATGCAACTGCAGGTATAACATTAAGAACATAAAGGGACCTGGTACTCAGTAAAAATTATTAAAAACATTACAAAACAAGGTTCACAACAATGGGAACATAATGTGGAAATCCTTTTGAGCAATCACAGGCCTGACTAGAAGTACAAAATATCTGCACAGAAGAGAACTACGCTGTAGCCCAGGACACTTCTGGGAGTGCAGTAGCCCACAGAAACAAGAAGGATGGTTTTGCAACAGGTTCCTAGGAAAGGAACAAGAGGCTACTTTTATCTTACAGCATCTGTATTGGCTCCAGTCAGGGGACATGCTTGTTCCATGGCAGAGCACCTGACAAGACTGACCAAACCATGGCATGTTGCTTTCAAACAATCCGATGACTTGACAAAAAGGGTCACACCAGGAAAACCACATGAAACTGATTCACCATTGCTACATAAAACTGCATTAATTCAGCACACTATTTTCTAATAAATTGTGCCCTCGGGAGCCCTCACACTGAGGCTCATGCTAATGCTGATGACAGTAGAAGACACTGTTTCTACTGGGTAAACTGGGAACACAAAAGCATCTTCCCAGGTAGAACTGCAGCTACAGAATTAACTTTCCCTGCATCAGTATTCACAGCCCAGCCAGCTGCAGCAACATGTCTGTTCTCATCACAATTGAGAGAGCTCTCTTTTACAGCTGGTAAACTTTGACTACAGATAATTAGTATTGTCTGGGGGTATATACCCACCAAGAAGAAATTAAAAGGCATATGTCTCTACCCTGCCTTCCTGAAACAACTCAGAATGGGGCTGCCCTCTCCGCAAATTGTTTAAGGGAATAGATTTCTGCCTTCTTCCAAGCACTGCCTCAATCTGCTTAGCAGTCAAGCAAGCTTTATGGTAAGCTAACTTCAGTCTCTCTTTGTGGATTTCCAGATGTTACTCAGTTGCTCTATTACTCAGAGTAATCTCATGTTACTCAGTCATCACAGCAACGTTGTAGCTCTCCTTCAATACTGTATTGCCTGCAAATTAAGGCAGCAGGACACTAAATCCCTCTTTCAGATTGTTAAAAACATAGGGCAAACTTCAGCAGTGCTCACATGACTCAAAACATCCTTTCCCAACTCATTACCAGTGGGACACCAGCACTCTGGAAAATTTCATTTGATGGTAAACATATCTGACATCAGAGCCATCTCACCAGGTATTTTTCATAATTTAAAGAGGATGCAGACCTATTTTTCTTTGCTATTTACTTCCTTAGCTGCCATATCATTTTATAAAGACCAGTTTAAGCTGACAAAAGAGCAAACAATTTAGTGGAAAGTAATTATACCATTAAGAAAGGAGGAATTTCTGACATAACCTCTATTATACAATAACAAATTTCTGGCCTTCTGCCCCATCTCCTTTCTCCCATCTCATGTACTCCTGCTGCTTGTTAGACAGAATCCCATTACTCTGCTCAGCCATTTCATTTCCATATTTGTCTCTCTTTTATGCTGACAGGGACAAAAGAAAGAACAACTTTATTATAAGAATCTATCTGAAAAAATCGGTGTCTTGCTTCCTTGCATTTAGAATTGCATCTTCTTGCCCTGGTTTGTCCCCTCCCAGTACATGAGAAGCATATTAATTTAGGTCTTGTAACATCTACAGACACAAAGCACTTGCAGCAGGGGATATAGCAGTTAAGTTCTTACATCTTGAATGATTTTCTTCTTCTTTCTCTTCTTCGTTTAAAATTTTCAGTCTCATTAAAAGTATTTGAAAAAACCCACAGGTTTGCTACTAGCTATTTCCAAGCAAATTCATTAATCCAAACAGGGAGCAAGGGAAATAAAACTACTTTCTCCTTCACGCTTTTTTCCCCTCCTCTTACTCAATAATTCTAAATGCTCTTATCTCACTAAATATTATGACAAGCACTTGCTCATTCTATTTTGTGCTTCCTTATCTTTCTCTTACAAACCTTAAAACAGTAATTGCCTTGAAATTGGAAAGAACGACAGAGGGTTCCCTCCCAGTAAACCTAAAATTTGATTAGGCCCTGAGAAGCCAGGCTGTTTGTCGTTTCCTGCATCATTTAGTTCCTAGGCTTTTAGTGTATGGCATTGAGATGTACAGTTTTACTTTTTCTCCAGCCTACTTCCACCATGATACTGAATGTCTCATTTCTATCAGTTACTATCAGAAAAGGTGTTTTGAAAAGAGGATGCAGAAACTCACACATCCCCAAACCAGCCGCACAGAAGCTAAGTTTAACTGCAAATTCAAAAGCCTGTGCAACTAGAGCTGGTTGCACAGCGACTCAGTGACTAACTTTGCAAGGAGCCAGCTGGCAGATTTGCATAGCTGTGTCTGCCAGCACACTCACAGAAACAGAAAAAAGGAGAGGACAAGACAGAATGACCAACTTGCAACTCTGCCACTCTGTGCCTTCTGTCCACCCAAAGTCTCCACCTTTGCTGAGTGCAGATTTGATTGAGCATCTAATATTTATGACACTCCATCCTTAATGGAGTTTATAGACAGATGTGTGTTCTACAGAAATAAGCAGATTACAGCAGGCCTGGGAATTGGTAGAGATACACTAAATAAGCACACAAGCACACACACCTTGTCAGCAGCCACCACACTCCTAGAAGGCCTTCTAGAGTTCCTGTTTTCACACCGAGAAGTTAAATACCTCTCTTCCTCAGCACACCAAGTACCCTGTTTACAGAGGAAACTGTACTTCTGCTCCTCCTTGATGCCCTGAGGGACAGCTTATCTATGGCCCAGGCCTGCCATCTCTCTCAGGAAGAGCCACGCAGTTCTTCCAGGCAGTCTCAGGCTGTTTGTCCCCTTGCAGGAGCTGTGACTCACGGCGTTCCCAATGCAAGGGTCAGCCATGACTGAAGCCAGTGCTGCTTTGCAAAAACACTTGGGTGAACTACACCTTACATAGAGAGGCAACAGAAGCCACAGAATTGTTGTGGTTGGAAAGGACCTCTGATACCACCAAGTCCAAACACAAAACCACAATCCGCTCCCTACAATCCCAGCCACTAGAGCATGCCCTGGAGCGCCACATCTACACATTTCTTAAATACCTCCAGGGATGGTGGTATCTGCATGTCCTTATGGGCACATGTAAAGAACACTTCAACCTATGCATATAATAATATCTCTTTAAAACACACCTTTCCCTGCTTACTCAACAGTTCAATAGACACAGCACCAGCATTACTGCTCAGGACTAGGCTCCAGGCAGGCAGCCATCAGCATCTTCTACTACATGTCCTCCAACCATGCTCCTGCACCACGGGCAAGGGCATCCTGTTTTGGACACTGTGGATCAGCTACCAATTTTAGGGCCCAGACATGGTTGAAGAGGTTGCACAAAGTACTCTTGCCTCTCTCCAGCAGGCAAGCAAGTCAATTCTCTTTATTCCCTCACCCCAGGGACCAGATGACCAACCTGCCTGGTCTGACCCATCATTTCTACAGCTAATGGAACTGGAGACAAGATGGCAACTACAGGGATTTTCCACTATAGCCCAGTGTACGTAGGGCCTTAATGCAAGTTTCTAGCAGAAGCAGCATTGGAAAGGGAAAGTGAATTCAGTGAAAAACAAAGGTCAACTTCATAAACAAAGGTCAGATTCATACAAAGTGATGGTAAAGCAACAGAGTTGCAAGACTCAGGAGTTAAGTTTCACTAGAGGAATTTTTGTTTTTAAATAAGATATAAAAATACAGTATTTTTCCCAAGGCACTGCCCTGAAATCCAGTGCCAGAATGTGTTTTATGATACCACAAGAGGTGTGGAAGGTAGACAATGACTAGGATGCACGTGCTGCCCATTTCCTTTGGATGAAATACACAAGGCAAACTAATATAATTACCTTAACTTCTTCCTGTAAGTATGACTTCAGGATACTTCTCTAGCATATGGTTGTGATCCCAACACAAACCCTTTAATTTTACTTTTCCATTAGGAAATTCTCAGTGTCACTCCAAATCATCAAGAAAGAATGCTATCAGTGACAACTTCACATCTACCAGCCCACATTTAGGCCACTAAACAACCAGCTGCTTCCTTGCAAGAGCAACAACCCACTTCCAGCATGGCATGATCATCTACAGCAAACCTTCAGGATCCACACACTGGGGGGGG
>VZRU01004757.1:37119-57710 GCA_013398155.1 Pedionomus torquatus
CAGAGAGACAGAAAGCAGCTTTTCAAGTAACAGCCAAAATATCCTCTGCTCAGAACCTGGGGGCTGTGGTAATCCCCTTTTTGAAATGCTAATGTCATTACAACCATAGCACCAGAAGACAAGCTGTGGGGCCTGGGAGACAGAGCCTCCGCTGTGCCCTTACACAGATGATTTAAGCTGGGCCTTTTATAACCCTCCTCCCCAAAGCTCCCTGCCCGGCATCATGCTTGACAGGAGCTGCAGCTGCCACCCGACCCTCCGGAGAAGCAGGGGTGGAAAGATCAAACTGATGAATTCATGCGTGCAGGGCTGGGGCCTGGGGTACAACAGCCCTATGTCACTGCCTTGCCTTCTCCAAAGACAGGGACAAAGATGGGCTCAGGCGAAACTTGAAAAAAAGGGCAAAGCAAAAGGTAAAAGGTCTCCAACTGCTCTCTTGCTACCACACTATTAAAAAAAAAAAAAAGTTACAGCTGGTCATTAAACTGGGCAAAATAGATGCTGCCATAGGAGAGCACAGCTCAAAGACACTAATCAACATAAATACATCTATCCTCACAATCCCAGGAATCAGCTCAGCCCCAGGGAAGAAACCCTCCCATGGGGACAGCTATGCCGAAGGGATGAAGAACCAGCAATTTCCCTGCAAGAGCAACTGGAACAAGTTGCTGTGGGGAGATCAGGCACCACAAGTTTCATCCCACCACCACGCTATTTGTAACAACTGACAGATGGTTACCAGAGGGCCTTTTAGTATTGTTTTCAATTTCGTGTTCAGCTTTCATTGCCTCCAACACCAGTCAGAGAATGAACAGGGAAAACAAGTAATGATTCTGCTTTAAATACTAAAGGATTTGCTGGGGAGGGGTGGGCAGGGAAGAAAAAAAAAAAAAAAAGGTTTCCCAGAACTTATCATTTTCTACCGTCTCCCAGAGAGCCTTCCACTACAGAAGAAAAGGGAGCCCATCACCATAATGGCTGAGAAATAACTCAAGCTAAGTTTTACACCAGGTGAAATACAGGTTAACTGGAAAAGCAATAACACCTGCCATTCACAAATTCTACTGTGCTTACAGCGATTCCCACTTCACCATGTGATAGGGTGCAATAATACTCAAGAGCCCCACACCCCTCTGGAAAGAAACCCTGTTGGAAAAGACACAGGAGCTATTTCACGTTGAAAGTTTAGACATCCCATTGCTGCTTAGGTGTTTGAACTCTTACCTATAGAGTAGTAACTGCATTTAACAAGGAGGCCAGCTTCCATTGCCTCAGAAAGGTGACAAGACTGCTCTGGAAAAGGAGATGTGTTTGGCTTCATTTTTGTAGGCTGCACAGTGGCAAGCAGCTTTGAAATGCTGCCACCAAACCCAAATAATTTCAAAATGAAAAACACAAAAGCTTCTGTTCTGCAAGCACCCTTCCCTTTGTGCTACTAACTAACCCATGTCAGGAGAAAAATTTTCTCCATTTAAAGCAAATAATTAAGTTAAGAGTTCAGTGAATGGAAACAGGCTTGGTGACAGAAGCTTTCCCTGCTGTCAGAGGATGCAGAACAGGCATTTATTTTCATCCTTTCAAATCGCTCCACAGCGCCTGATGCAGCCAATCATTAAATACTCTTGACCTGCCTCAGACAAGTAGCAGGTGGCCAGAGATATTTAGTAAAATAGTTAAGTCTTTGCTCATCCTGGCTGTAGTCAGAGACTAAATCTCACAACACCTCTCATTAAGCAACTTCCACCAGTCTCTCTTGGGTTTACTGACAGCAAGAATCAAGGATGCTAAAAGCAGCCCTTCCTGTGTACCAGATGACAGGCTGCAATGTCTCCTGTCCCCCACGCAGTCATACCACTGCACACCCAAGGACTCACCAGTCATACCACCACTCACCATGCAACATTTAAGTCTTTCAGAAGTAAATGCAAATAAATAGATTCAAAGTGGGAAGGCCCAAAGGTTAACATTATGCTAGCTCAAAGACATATTTCTACATTACATCAAGACTCATTTCTGCTTTGGGCTACTGGCAAGAATACTTGCAGCAAGACTAGCTTGTTGGGAAAGACAAAGAAGTAGATTAAAAGAATACATCTGGAAAAATAAATTTTGCCACCTTCATGTATTTCACTAAGACTTGCACTCAAAGGCAAACTTATTGCAGCTTGTCACTGTGTTTAGGTTTTTCAACTTACGTATCAAAAACTAATAGTTTCCTCAGTTGAGAGAAAAGTGAGTGTTGAACCTGAACATTCAAATGATAAAGCCTTTGTCTTTCCTTACTATCTTATAACTTAAGTCAATTGCATCCAAAAATTTTTTTACAATGTAACCTGAAGGCTGTTCTTCAGGACCATTCAAAGGTTACTTTTGCTAGGGAAAGCAAAACCAGTGACAGCTTTAGGATAATACAGACTGTTACAGTTATGGAGCTTTGCCTGTGCTAAACATAAGGAAAGACATGCTGCAGCATAATGCGTGGCTCAGCACCACTCTGACAGCGTCAGTCCTTTTCAACAAGCATGTCAGCAGGCCTAAAACTATAACTACTGGAGATAGGTTACACCACAGGTGCATATCCACAATTTTGAATTTCAGAGTTAAGCTGCTCTGAAAGTAGGAGTGGAACAGGCTAGAAGAAATAAAACCCCCACATTTCTCCTAATCAGGGATAAATCAACAGCTGTGGGTCTTGTATGGCATACCAGAAGCACATCCTTGAAGGCCTCTGCAGCATCAGGTAAGCCTCCTGGAGACAAGTCTCCATGGTGACAGTAGTGCAGAGTACAGGCAGCACCAGAAGTCCCCAACTCACACATACAAGTGACACACAAACCCCACCTGGAAAGCATCACCACCTTCAGGCGGTGATACCTTGGTGTTGACAAGGATCCAGGGTGGAGCAGCTTTATTAGGTCTATCTTGTTTACAGGAAGGGCTCCTCTACAGTGGGTGTAGCAGCCAAACAAATGCAGGACAGGGGAGAAGAGCAAAGCAGCTTTTAACTATAAAACTGAACACACATGAAGAAAACCAGAACTTTCTCAGAAAATCACAGACATTTCTCTAAACATGGCAGCAATTTCCACTTGAAATTACTCCTTATGTCTTGTTTCATACAACTATGTGGGCTTTTTCAGTTTCTGTCCTCCAGATCCCCAGACATGATATTGTAGCACTTATGGGCAGACACAGCCAATGCTCCAGTAACTGGCATCTTCACCCTTCTCTGCTACTGCCTTCCGTCCCCAGAGAGCACAAGCACTTTGTAACCCTCAAGTTCTTAAACTCTGTCAAGTGTCTCATTTGTGACCCCTGCTGCATATAGAAAAGCCTGATATTGTAAGGACATATCCTTCATACTCCTGCATTAAGACAACTGTTCCTAAACACTAAAAAAAAATAAACACACACACACGTATCTATTTCAATTAGAGTCCTCCCTCACAAGGCCATACTGTTCTCAATCATTCTATTCTGCTTGCACCAAAACAAAACCTTCTTTCCAGACTTATACTACTTCACCTCCAAGACACTAATTGGCTTTTTAAACCACCAGGATCTTTTCCACAACTCCCCCTATGGAAACCTTCACCTTTCTATTTTGCTGTGCTCCTGGGCTCCTCTCCTTCCTAGATTTTTATTTTTCCCAGATCCTCACTCACCTTCAATCTATTCTACCACCTTCCTACAAATCCCTATTCACTTCTAGCCCTTTTCTATCCCTGAAGAATTTCCAGACAGCTCCATTTCCTTCAAAATATTCTAGTTCTACCTAGACCAGAAAAACTTTACCTGCTATCCCAGCAGCTGACATGTCTGCGGAAAAAAGCAGCAAAAGAAAATGCAAAGTTGCCTAAACAACAAAATTAGTAAGATCACAAAAGTGTTTCATTCTCTTTCTGATCAATAGCTTTACGGATGCCTAAGGGTATGTCTGACACAAAACTCATTATATGCCACATTGATCTTTTTCTTGGGAATAGAAAATGTTCTTTCAAGCCAGAAAAGCAGCAGCAGCCACCTCTGGCTTTCTAGTTGACTCTGCACGTATCAGACCTACCGTGTTTCTTACTTGTCTGTGAGCTGAAAACTAGAGACAACGCCCACCAGAGGTGCTTATCTCACTCAAAAGCAAGGCAATGTTTTTCAAGTCAGACATGCCTCTCCCTTTACTGACAAACTAAAAAACGTCTCTCCAAAGCAGTAGCAATGTTTCTTTCTACTAACAAGAAATATTTTCATTATTGAATTAAGATGGCTGGTGAGACCTAAAATGCTGAGTCCACAGGATTTAAAGATGCTCTTTTGTTGCCCTACTGTTCAATTCTTTGGCTTCTGCTTCCCCTAAAATACTTCTTCCCATGCCAAGCAGATAAATGCGCTTATCCTTGAATATACAGCATTGGCCCTATAGAGAAGGAACACAGGAGGCATCTCCATCCAGCACTATATAGGCCAAGGCACAGAAGCAGTGAGGGAACATCTCCACAACCTCTTGACATTAGGCAGCTTCCTCAGCACAGGAGTTTGAAGTTACCCTTCCTTTTTCATAATAAAATGACCACTGTACCAGACTAGGCAAAAGGTTAATTTTATTTTTCAAAAGTTTAGCAACAAGCCCCCTCTTGCCCAATCCACCTAGCACATCCTATAACTCATCTAAGCAGTCCCATACCTAAGGGGTTACTTCAAATCGCTTCAGTGACATCTGGAAGCAAGCAATTTGACAGTCTTCCAACACTTTGCAGAAGCAAAGCCTCAGGGGAATTCCTGCTTGCAGAGAAAGATGCACACTCCCCAGAGGTTTCAGTTCATTAAAAGGAAAATGTTTTTTTTTTGATGCAGATCAGTGCACACAGATAAGCAGGTACAACCTCTTGAGACAATGCCATAATCCTGTCACTGGGTTCCAATTATTCTCACAAAGGTACAAGCATTTTGCACGTGCTGTTCAAGTGCCTTCAGTGCTCTACCTTCACTCTTGACTATCAGGGGCTTCTTACCAGCAGTCTTTTAGCAACCCTCATCTAGACACCGATTCCTGGATTTAACACAGGACCTTGACAGATTCAGCCACAAAAGACTCAGTCTATAGCTACCCACCTTGCCCGACCACTTCTTTCCCCCTTATCACTCATGTAAACATACTGAGGATGTACCTACTCCACAGCTTCACATGCCACACACCAGCTATTCCAGCAGTATTTGCACTATCAGCCCAGGCTGAAGTCTGCCCCAGCTCCAGAGAAAATTTACTTCTTTTTCTGCCATCCCCACTGCAGTCAGCAATAGCTGGCAGCTCAAGCAGGAGTTGGCAACTGCTGCAGTTGAGCCTACAGGCTGGAGAAGCAATGGCAGATGTGGGTTGCACAGATGAAAAACATTCAACATATTCTAGAAACAATGCCTCAGCTACAAGGGTAACTAGTTTAGGATTCAAACGAGACAGAAGTAGCAAAGGAATTGTCAAACAATACCAAGTAACAGCAAGCAACCTTTCTTCTGTCCTGCTGTAGGACTTTTCACATGAGACTAGGAACAAACCCAAACTCTTCCCGAACGATTGGCTTAAGTAGATCAAGAGGAAGGACTCAGTGACAGAAGGAAGCTGCATAAGATGACAGACAAGTCTGTATCTTCAACTTAGTGGACAGCAGTCATCAAGGGACACCAGGATGGTGGCGAGTCAGAAGCCAAACTGAAATTCACAAATACTTTCTCTTGAAGAACAAACTATGATATTCAGCGCCCCTCCTGCTTCCCTCTACAATGAAGCTTCTACCAGTTTCTACCATCTTTCTCATTCTAGCCCAAGAAACTAAGGCAAGTTGGACTAGACAACTCTTGAGTTATTTCCTAAAGCAGCTTATTTTCCTGCTAGCGATCATGGCTGAGATTTGAAAGCCCCTTAATACTAGGTATGTATAATGCCAGACTTGCCAGGAGTAAAATTCAGGCATTGAATAAAAATCCAGGATTAAGAGAGTTACAGGAGCTCCTCTCATAACTCCCACTCTCTGAAGACCAAAATTTGGTAGGTGGTATAATCCCCCTCCCACACCTTTAAATACTTGATTACAAATCTGTTCCCCTCAGACTCTGTTCCTGTATTCCGTTTTGGGTTTTTTGGTTGTGGCTCTTTTTTTTTTTTTTGAGGAGAGGGACAAGTTCAGACTAAATGAATCAAATTCAAGTTAAACAAAGATTTATACAAAAATTTATATATTTAGAACAAATACAGAGTATGTTTCCCAAATTCCTCCCAAAGTTTTGTACATCCATAACATGCACACAGGAAAGATTTTAGACATTTTCTAAGCACAGGAAATGAAAAGCAGCAGTATCTAATGGAATATATCCAGAGTCACACTTCACCTTTTTTGATTAAAGAAAACAAAAGGTTTTTGGCCCCAGCTTACCCTCCCTGTCCTCTCTGGCAGCCTCTCAAAAACTCTCACAAGCAGCATCTCTCTCCACATTTTAATGAAATATTTATTCTAGTTGGGGTTTTTTGAGTCATTGGAAGTTAAATGCTACAGAAGGCACAGGGATCCCTTCAATCACAGTGAAACATATGAAGCTGATCTCTCTCAAGCTGAGGGCAGTCATCTTTCCCAAATACAAGGGACAAAGGTGGAAATGGGGCACGGAGATGGATCTCAGCCTATCCAACACAAGTATAATGTTAACCAGTAAAATCACACTCATTTCTCATAGTACAGCACTGAATACAAGTCTACTCACATGCAGGTCCTTTGGATTTGCTGGGCCAACCTAGGACAGACAAAAGGAAAAAAAATCAGGATTAATTATTATTATGCTTGCTTTAATTCCTCCTTCAGCCATTAGAATTGGATAAATTAAACAAGTTGTGTGGCTTCTTGAGACCCTTATTACTCCCTTATGGCCAGTTGCTTAAATAGCCTGCCTGGATCAGTGTAGTAATGGTGTGAATATTATTATTTTAAGTCTAATTCTCGGCCCATCTGCATTTGCTTCCTTGCCACCTCACCACGCTCTTCCATACTACTCTGTTCTTACTAAGCTCTCTCCAAAGGGACTGGAAAGAGGAATCACACCTGAAACCACTCTCCACTCTCTCCATGGAAAGCTACACAAATCTTCAGGCTGACCCTGTAATTTCTTCAAACATGAAGCATGCAGGATACAATCAAGATTCTCTGTACACAACACCCCCCACATTTCTGTGTGGCCATCCAACGTTAACATGTCCCTGTTTTCATGATCACCAAATTCATCCCTAGCTGTATCCCTGCAGCCTTGCTTTCAGCTGCACAATTACAGACAAAGGAAACCTCTGCTTTGCACAGATTCCCAAATAGGAACAAGTCTGAATCTGCTCAATGACAGGAGTACGCTCTAACAAGCTGTTCTATGCAATGCAAACAAATACCAGCAGTATCCAAGAGCTTCTGTACAGAATAACCTCGGCACTGAAAAGACCTTAGAACAGCAAGCAGCAGATTGGCTGCATTTGCGTCAGAGACAACACACAGGAATGAAGTTGTTTCAGTTTATGGAAGCTCAATTTATCACTTTAATGGCAATCCTAGAAATTAAAAAGCTAGGTTTATAGTGTTTCACATGTGACCAGCCAACAAAAATCTGGCTGTGTCTAAACACAAATGGACTTAGATTCGCTGAGCCTGCATCGTTATTAATTTTTAAAGGTTAATATTTAAGCTCTTTTCTTTATGGGCATTGATATTTGCTTAATTCAGGATGTTTAATACTTTTCCCAACACCTTTACTCACATTTCCCAGGACCACGTGATGCTACTATCAATAATGAAAGGACCAACCTATGCCTTGATAGGATTCTAACAGAGCTGGTTATGAATCCGAGAGTGATTACACCATTTGGAACATAAACGGTAGGAAGCTTTCACAGTATTTTAGAGACTACATGTTAAAATTTAATGAACAACTTATTCTGATCCTTCCAAAAATAGCCTGGCTAGACAGGAGGACCATTGTGAATGAGATATAAACACAAGGCCCTTGAGAGCTTGGGAATAATCTTCAAGTCCAGAGATAGGATGGAGGGGAAAAAAATAAAAAAAAAAAAATTTAAAAAATCACAGCAACAGAGAAAGAAAAGTATTACTTGTAGAAAAGCAGACAAGCTGGTTGTCATGGCTCCCCTCCAACACCTTAAAAATTCCGCTTCTTTATCTACTAAGTACCCCGGCTCTTAGCTATGTTCCAGATGAACCCCCAAAGAAAACAGAAGAGACAGACAAAGAACTAAGCCTCAGCATTTCAGGTGCTTGCTTTCCAAGTCTCCTTGCCTGCTCATTCTTTCATTACCTCACCCAACTTATTTCAGAGAACTTGCCAAACAGGGGAAAAAAAGCATAATAGTGATAAAGCTCAAAAAGTATTTCTGTGTTTGTTCTGCGTTAAAATATGCGTACCAGTTATTTTTATGTTCATGGATATCTTCCTGCGAAAAAGGAGCAGTTTCCCCAAATTCTGCAGTGCACTTAGTGACTAAGCAATTTATCATACTTTGGATAGTTTTCTTGAGACAAAGTACTGAAGATTTTCCTTAAAAATCCCTGCATAAATAAAATCAATTTATTACCAGAGGACAGACCAGATGCTTGCTGACTGGAAATGAGTCTGCCCTCTGCATTAACCATGTGGCAAAGAGAACACGTTTCTGCCCAGAACATGAATATATCTCTAAGCCTCCTGGAACTCAAGCAATAGAATTTCTAAATAGCAAAATTATTGCAATACAATGCACATCATATGGTTTTAGACATATGAATCACAACCTCTGCTTTCTCACTCAGCTCTGAGCCAACCATTGTCTCCACGCTTGTCTGTCTTTTTATGAGAACATTCTTCAGCTTCTGAAGTGATTGTGAGCATGTCACGTTGTCCCCGCATTAAAGATAAACATTACCACCAAGAGATTTAATACAATCTCTTGCTTCATGTTAACATCGCTTTGCTCTGCCTGCTCTGAATGATTTTGCTATGTAAAGTAAGGATGTAAAATGAGGATGGTGGGTGGTTGAGGAACAAAGATGAGGGAAAGATGATTTTCCAAGCACCTCACCAGTATTCTTTGTTTCTCCATCTGGCTCCCTGCTCCTCGGCTGACAAAGAAAGTAACAACAGTTCCTCTTTGCTGGCGCGCTGCTGCAGGTGCAGCTCTCTGGGACCACGACGCATCCTAGAGCACACTCCCATCCCTCTCAGCATCGGCAGCTGGGTTGCTAACTCACAGTCTTAGAAAACCTTTATATGGGATTTCTCCTCAGTAAGCTCTTCCCCTCCCCCAAGATTTATTCCCCTGGACGTCTTGCCCTCTGCTATGATCCCGGGTTCCCCACCACACGCACTCCCTTTCTCACTTCTCCTGGAGTAAATGGTTCATGCCTAGCCACTGTAATCCTATTTAGCTGACATCTGCCTTGATCAGTTTACCACAGCTGGTTTCGGGTCCTGAAGCAAAAGGAACACAGAAAGGGAAACAATGCAGACCCACTCTCGCATCCTCTGACACGCTTAACCAGTGCTTTTTATAATGCCCCTGGACACCTCAAAAATGATACTAAAAATGTTTTCCAGTGTTGTGGCTGCCTTTCCCCTCAGCAGCCCTGTGCAGCACAAGGCATTTGCATACTGATTACAGATTCAGTTGAAGGTGCTGCAGTGTGTAATGGGAGTTTCAGACAGGAACAGTACACCCCAGCCGCAGGCTGGGACGCATAGCTGACAGGCCTACATCGGAAAAGACACTGCCACCAATAACAGCAAGACTGGAAAAAACAAGGACAGAGTAGATCAAAAAAAACCTTGTCCCTTTCCCACTCTCACTATCAGTTCTCGCCAATTTGTCACTCTCTCATGTGTGTGTGTTCCACCCCTCATTACATACAAAGCCAAAATCAGGCCAGGATTCACTGATGCTGCAGAGTGTTGGTCATGGGACATTTTCAGGTGCCATAATGTGTCAAATAAATAGGACTTTTTAAAGTTACATTGAGTATTGAGGTTTTGTTTTCAAAGGTAAGCTGTTGGATACATTTGACTTCAGCAGCCCTTGCAATCCAAGTGCCTTTAGGGACTAAGCTCCTTTAAAGTTCTGTGCAAAAACATGCAAAGGTATTCCTTCCATCCCACACCACTTACAATCAGGCCTCTCTCTACAGACAAAATGGCTGGTCTGAGAGAAAAGTCATATTTCATGTACACTCAGTAAATAAACACATACTTCACATCACGCAGTTCCCTGGGCATATCCAGTATATTTTTCTTCTTTCATTTCCAAAAGCCAGATTCTCTCATCTCTGCTGGCAGTTCACATATCATCCCATTGCAGTGCTATTTACATTATTCACCACTCTTACCCATCAAATAAACAAAGAAGTTCATAAGGTGAGATGAGGAAATTCAAGCAGCAAAGAGGATCTTGTAGAGGAATGCAGTTAGCAGGTACTGAGGTATCAGAAGATAACACACAAGAAACACTGGATAGATTCATCAGCTGAGCAAAGAGCTGAAGACAGTCTGTGCTTCCAAAACTACTTCACAAAAGCAGCTGCTACAGGGCACAGAGGTATTAGTGTATACACAAGAATCTCATTCAAACAAAACATGGTCCATGCTCGTGACAGTCCATCTGCAGTGAAGGGATGAGAATGGAGGGGGAAAAAATCTGGGGGGGAATCAAAATGACAGAATAAAGGACAAGCATTTATCTACTAACACGCAAGACCCGTTCAGTTCAGACACTGCCCTTTACTTAACAAGCAGCAACTGAAGATTTCCTGTGAGTAGTGAAAGATGTGTACAAATGCATCAGCCAGCACCAGCTTCCTCAAAAATATAAGCCCACCTCCATACTTATACATCTCCCCCTCCCTGCAGCATATGCAAATATTTCACTTACTTGAAGCCTGTGTTTCCAATATAAAGGTACTGAAGATAACTAGCAGAAGAAATAACCCATGGCTAGTGAAGGCAAGAGACGATCCTGTGTTGCTCTTTGGTGCTACCATTCCATGGCACATCTTTTACCCACTGAAGTTTCTTTTTAAAAAAAAATTCCCAAAAGATCTGGTTGATCAGGAGCACCTTGGTCTGCAAAAAACAAAGAAAGAAACAGTAAGCATTAAGCCAAACACCTACATCACCTGGGAAGAGAAGGGTAAAAGGCAAATTCAGAAACAAACAAAAGCAACCTTTTGCATGATGAGATTCCTAAATGCTAGAACAAGTATTCACAGTTCACAAGGCAATGGGAGCAGAAAAGACAATCTTTTGCACAGAAAATAATAAAAGGAGCTGCATTATAGAGAAACCAGAACTTTTCACTCACCCTCTAATATTTCAGGTATGAAGACTGCTTAGCTTACAAATAATTTTAGCTTTTCCTTTTAAGACAACCCCAGAGGATATAGCATCTGTAGAACCTGTTTCAAAATAACTTCAAGGGAGTGAGCTTTCCTGCACCCGCACAGCCTTTCAGAAGGTCTCCAAGACACAGCAGACAGTACTAGACAGCAAGGATAAGTCAAGTGTTTTTTCCACCACCTGGAGAGGCACAGCAAAGCTGACAGCCAGCCAGCAGGCAGGCAAACACACGGTTATGAGGAGAAATGTAAAACAGCTTGCAAACCTCAGGTATAATGTTCTGACAGTTCAGAGCACAGCAATTAAAACTGCAGGATGTGACACTGCTCATACCTGAAAGCTGAGGGATTCAGCCATAGCCTATCAGGCACTGTCACGGGAAAAACAAACTCGTACACAAACACACAAAGCACAGTCAGGGAATCAAGAAAACACAAACTTGAACCCCTATTTTTAGTGAAGGAAAAAGACCCAGAAGAATACATGCCCTACCAACTTAGTTTAGTTTTAGCCTGCAAAACTTCCAGTGGTAACTTTGGACCTGGATGAATAACAACATCACGCACGACTACAATGCTCAAAGAAAATTGGGACTAAAAACAATCCACCACCAAAATCAA
Source organism: Pedionomus torquatus (assembly GCA_013398155.1). Taxonomy (NCBI): domain Eukaryota; kingdom Metazoa; phylum Chordata; class Aves; order Charadriiformes; family Pedionomidae; genus Pedionomus; species Pedionomus torquatus. Next base: position 49,137 of record VZRU01004757.1, read on the forward strand.
CAAACAAATAAATCACACAGAGACACGTTTCAACACTTCTGTCATATTATTCTTTACACAAACACCTAAAGCTCTAACGGGGGAAAAAAATTGCAGAAATTAATGTGTTGGTTTGGTTTTTTGTTTTTACACTTGACCACAGCAATACTTACAATTTTGAGGGAAATCCCATTCAGCCACAACTTCTCCAGTTAAATGGGTATTTATACAGAAGTAGGATTTTTTAAATTTTTTTTTCTCCACCAAGTTTCCGATAGAAATTCAAAACTACTGGATAACTCCAAGTAAATCTGAGATGTGCAAAAGCAGGTACTGTACTCTTTTGCACCCCATGAGAAGAGCTGGGAGACTTTATGCTACTACTATTAAGGGAAGGCGGTATGGCTTTCAGATCCTTAAGTATTTCTGAGATAGAAGTCGACCTGCCAATGCTGACTAAAACACACAACTCAAACAGCCACAACTCACATTTCCAATTACTCATGCAAAAAAGAAGCTGCATTATGGCAGGGAATATATAGATTTGTCATGAAACCTGGAAGTCATCCTAGTGACGAAGGTTTCCTTAGTTCCATGTCACTACTTTGCTCATATTTTCTTCATAAAAGGGATATCTTTAAGATTTGGATCTTTTAAGTCAATTAGTCTCTACCCAAGAAGAATTCTCTGTCTGCATACACCTCCGACTTGAAATGGCATTTCAAGATGACATTTAAACTGCCATGTGGCAAGCCTGGAGCTGATGCTACAATAAACTCTATGTCTGCCCCTTTTGTTTCCTGCTTCACTTGCATGAGGGGGGCAGGGAGAGAAGCGAATCTATCCCACTCTATGCCTGTAACACCGCCTATAGATTTCTCATATCTTTCAGACAAGGAGCCAATGCTTTGTTCACCAAACTGCTACCATACAGAAAGGAATAAGGATGCTGTCACTCACCTGCTAGAATTCCTTCAGCAACAATTAAACCACGGAATAAAAAAAATACCCTGTAAAGAAAGGCAAGCCTGCTAGTCTGTACATCTGCATCCTCCTCTCGAGTTAGGTCTCCCACACAAATTTTAAGTTCATATTCAAATGGATGAGGCCAGCATCTGGCTTACACTCCAGGCCAACAGCTGGCCACTTTCTTCTAGGAGTCACTGCTCTACACCAAATAGCAGCTCTGACAAAGCAATGCACCATCTGAAGATGGCCCTTCTGATTAGATCGACAGGTCTGTCTTCCCCATTCCAATTTAATGAAGCCTCATTAGTATAACAAACTCCACAAGTCTTGCCAAGGTATCTTTTAAAGGTGCCCTTCCCTGCCCTTGGACCAGTGCTTGGCGGTGACATATCGGTGGCCAGAAGGAGAGGTAGAGAAGGCAGCATGCAATTATCACAGAATTTGCTGAGCTGTCTGAGGTGTGCTGCCTTGCCCCAGAGGGGTTTTTCTCTCCCAGAGATTGCATGCGGATGCCAGCAGTTCAATTCTGGACTAAGAACAACAATCTAGTTAGAGATATCTAAACCAATAATATCTTCTGGGGGAATCAATTATTGCTTATTCTCAATTCCCTAACAGATTGCTCCAAAGCATCGTACTGTTTCTCTTCTTTCTTCTGAAGTTGGGCAGGGTTCCTCTTCAGCTACTGAGTCACTTCAGTCCCAGGTTATCAGGGAAACTGTCTGAGGCACAGGGCTGTCCCATAAAGAATGCTGTAGATTGCTACTGCTATGCCTACAGTAACATCCAGCTAAGCTGATTTACTTTAGTGTGGGATTTGAAGGAGGCACAAAGGCAGCAAAACCATTTAGGGAAAGATAGCACCAATAAACCCCTCAGAATTCTTAGGAGACAATGGGCACAGGTACCGCCTGCGAGGATCCTTCCTCAGGCTTCAGGCAAGTTACAAAACTTGTTCCCAGCCTCGGCTTTTCCTTGACAAAATTAGAAGATGAAAGAGATTCTGACTAGATAAGAAAGTATCCTTTCCTCCCAGAGGGGAGCTGGTGGTTGGGAAGCTATTTAGACAGACATTCAATTCTTTGAAAGTTGACTGTTGTTTTAGCACATTCCTCATACCTACAGCTCAGGGGGAAGCAGCTTTCATAACAATTCTTCAGGCCTCCACCTCCAGAAGTCAACTGGAGTGCACTGCAGAGCACACACATTTGTCAGAGACATGCTCTTAGGGAGATAGCTTAACAGTCCATGGGTCCACATGAAACAAGGTGATTCCCTGTTTACATGCAGCATTAAGGAACACACTGCTTTCTTTAATGGATCCTGGAAACAATGAGGCAGAGCCAACAGTAGCACGAGTGTACATAGTAAGGACACCTCAGACCTGCTTCACATGCTACAGCCTAGGCTGAAGGATTATGGGAGGATTACATTTAAACAGAGATGTTTTCAAAGATAATATTCAGTACAGCCAGCAGTTCCCATAAATGCAGTAAGAAAAGGAGGGGAGATTCTTCCCTGTTAACAGTAGATCAGTCAACACAGGTATTTCTTTTGCTTTCTTTTTAATGTGCGCTTTGAAAAACACCCACTAAATATGGATATGAAAATAAACCATCCTCTTTGGCCTCAAAGTCAATAGCCACACACCTTCACAGGGAACGCTATGAACAAGGGGAAAAGTACCTGCTGCTGCCAAGTTACAGCCATACCCGGCTCTTTCTTTTCTTGAAGTCCTGTCATTAAGCAGCTTTCCCAGTGATGCTTCAGCATTAGTCCCCCTCACGGCATGGCCAGCTGTGCTCGCACAACAAGCAGTAGTTCACTTCTACAACAACTCCATGAAGCAGGTATCAGCTTCCCCTGAAACCACACAGGCCAGACTTTCTGCTCACTTTTAAACCACAATCAAACATTTTCAAAGATGGTGCACTTGTATATGGTAGGAAATTTTTTCTAAGCTGTTTGGGGACCTCTGCTATCTATCTTCTAGACCATCAAAAGCTGCCAACTCACATCCCTTGATCCAACAGCCCTTCATAAGCATGCATACATTTTCCCAGGGTTATGACTAATTTTCTGATTTCTCCCCATTTTGCCATAGCTGGACTCCTAGATCCCAAATGAAACATGTTCTTTGCAAAGAATGCTAAGGACATTGAAAGAGAACCTGACTCATGCAGTTCCAGTGCACCAAGAACATGGGTGTCAGTGAGGTGAACAGGACATTTTAAGGCTGTGGAGCTGCTCCGGATGCCTGGCACAGCTATGTCCTGTGTCACCCTTTCTAGAAAACAGGTCTTAAACATGTGTTCTTCACAGCTTGTTTAGGAAGCATTCAGTATGTTTGGAATGCTACTGGCTTGCTTTTAAATACCATACTTGAAACTTGCCAAAAGAAAATTGGTTATCCTCACACACATCAGAAATCTCTATTTTATCCACATACATTCCCCTCCCCCCCGGAATAATACTCAGAAATTGTCTCTTGAACTCACAGAGCAAAGACCTTGGCAGCGGGATGAGTGACAAGTGTGCACAGCATACCTTTTGAAAGGCTAAGTACAAGGACTGTTCTTGCCCCATGATCACACTGCAGATGGAACATAACGTGAACAGTGTGATACAGAGGAAGTAACCTTCACCTTTAGTTGCTGGCTTTGCTGTATCCTTATTTTATCTGCTTTCAATGAGCAGTCCAGCTTTTAAACAAAAAAAAGTCATCCTCTTGGCTGCTTAGTAAGAAAAATTACAGAAAAATCAAGTCCAATTGCCAGCAGAGGAAAGAAATCACTAAATCTACTTACTTTCTGTAGCTAAACCAGTTTAATTGAAAGCTTTTAGAAATAGAATTGTATTTTTAACATTTTGGGACATCTTCACTGTTCAATTAAATTGTTCAGTTAAATTAGACATAGGAACAAAAACCCAAAGCATTCAAAGTTACCCGCAGGCAGTTCAGAAAAATCTTAATCATCTGACTTTTCAGCACAGCCAACTCTCAATTATCCATGATAATTGGAAAACATGGAAAAGAGAAAATAAGAAAAAACAAACAATCCACATAACACTTCACACACACAGACAGGAACCAGGTGATTTAGAACATAAGTGTTTGGTAACTTCATTTTACACCTTCACCTTCGAATTATAAAAATGCAGATTTCTGTATAGCACAGACACAGCAAGGCTGAGGGCTGAACCACACGTATCCCCTGCTATAGAGAGGAATCACTACAGCAAACCAAGTTGCTTATTCCAGACACTGGAATTGTTGCACATGCCTCTGCAAAACAAGACCTGACTACAACTTGTAGTGGGACCTGAATTTGTTGGGTATCCTTCTTCTTTCTCCAGCTATGACACAGGGTTTGGCCTATGACCAGCAAATTCATCTGTTTCTTTCACATAAACGTCTTGGTTAACTTTCACCTTCCTCTCTCTCCCATGAAAGCTTCTAGAAAAACAGCACAACTGTGGGTGATGTAGAACTCCCATTTTCAAGAGGGAACATCATCTTTCTTTGCTCAGAAAGAATACTGCTGGACAGCTAAATTCTGAAATTTTGTTTTAATCTCTGATAAACGACATATGCTTAAACAGTCCACAGACCCACTAAGGTGCACTGAAGCTTTAAGACAGGAAACTGGATTTTTCACTACTGGATAATCAGTTCCTTACAACTGGGAAAGTCACACCAATATTCCTTCCCCAAGTAAGCAAACCTGCAAGATTCACCAGTTCACACAGCTTATTCCCCAGCCTCCTCCTCTCTATCCTTCCCGTCACAGTCTGAAGTCCTGTTTGCATCTAGATAATGCTTTTGCACCCCTCCCTTGCTTGCCTCCTTATCTCACTTGATGATCCTCAGGAATTCACCCTGAGGTTAGCCAAGCAAATTTTTCTGCTGGCTAAAGGCTGGGACCACTTCCTCCATCTATTTCCCTTCCATGCCAGCAGGTGGGTGCAAGCCTTTGTAGATGAGCTTCTTCCCTGTTGCAGCCCAAAGAGGAATGCACAGCAGCCTCAGATATATTCCTGAGTGGACCAAACAGGCTGCAACTCCAGTAGTGCCCTTATAGGTAAGGAAGGAATAGCTTTTAAAGTGTACGAGGAAGAGGTGCAAGGCCACCAAGGTGGAAGAGGGGTGGTATTCAGTACTCTTTACTGTCCATTGCATGATGGAAACTTTTAAGTCAGTTGTGGATTAACCCCTAAACGGCTTATCACTCCTCAGCCCAGTGTGAGGCACAGGGCAACTTACAAGCATAACAGGTACTCCAACACACTGCTGCTGCTCAGGATACTTTCCTCTGTTCTTAATTATCCAGCCACTGAAAATGAACAAGAAAAGAGGCCTAGAGTTTCCTGAAGAAACACTTGGACACATCCAAGAAGCACCAGGAAAAAGGTGACACCTCAGGTTCCAACCCCCGACTCCCAAAATTTTTCTCTGCAGTATTCCCTTGAGAACCACAATGTGGGTTTTTGAAGACATTTTGCATGAAGGATGAATTGATTTGGTATAAGTCAACCAAGTGATGAGCCCCTGGATCCCTCAAGGAAAACCAGAACAAGCACAGTTTCACTGCACACTTTAGAAGTCCATTGCTATGTCATTGTCAGTCACAGACCGTAGATTCACCTCCAAACTGCCATCCTTTTGCATGATATATTAAAGATTTAAGAACCAACCAACCAGTTTTCACTCTTGTAAATATCACTCATACTTTTAGAAACAGTCAGACTACAAATTGTTAGAAACAGTCTCAGTCTTGTGAGGAAACTTCCTCATTTCCAAGTACCATGGTTGTGGTGCCAAGCCTAACACAGTGAGAAGATTTGGATTTTATGACTGGAAAAAATAAATAATAAAAAAAAAATCCAGTGTCCCTTGTCTTGGTAAATCTGAAACAAACCCCTAGATATCATTATCTCCCCAAATTTTAAGAAGTTTCCTTGAAAGTCACAGAATTTCAGTGGAAACTTTTTCTGGTTTACTTGACAGGAGGAAGGTAAGAGATCAAAACGCAGCTGTCCTTCCAAATGAGGGAGAAGCAGCCAGTTACGGGCAAGCTGTGAACTTCCTGGCACCAGTAGGAAGGAAAGGCAGGGATGTGGAGGGGCAGGATGGAGAGTTAGACAGGTTAACACACATAACTCCAATGTATGGCAGATTTCTGCATTATTACTATATTGCTATAAGATTCTTATAGCAATGGGATCACACCACCAGTCAATGAAGAAAAAGCAGTTTTATAAAAAAAAAAAAAGCTGCTTTTGCTTTAAGGGATTTTTTTTTTTCTTTTTTAATTTTTTTAAAGCATCCTGGCACCTATGCAACCCCTGGGAGAAAGAAGAGACTGGGGGCTAGCAGAGAATACATTTCTCACAATCTTTCCTAGTTTTGATATTTTTTTAAAGTATGTCTTTATTTGGAAAAGCATTCCCTTTGGAAACTATTGTTTCAACATTTTTCCCCTGCCGCACTGCATCAGAAAAGCTAGGTTTCATACTTTAAGCTTTAATCAGTACAACAGCACATTTACAGAGGACCATATGCACAAAATGTTCCAGAACGCTTTCCAAAAATAATAAGTTCTAAAAAAGAAAACTCACAGTAAACTGAAATGGCTTCAGGGAAAAAGAATAAAGAAGAGCCATGCAAAGGCAGAACCTCTTGAAACCACATACAACCTTAAAATGCTACTTTCAGTAAAACAGGGTTCTCAAAGCAGCACTGCATTGGTAAGATCACTTTTATATCCAGGATGCTTTTCTCACTTATGCAGCTGTGTTAATCTGTTTCAGGAAACGCACCATGAGGCCCACGTACAGTAAAGCCTTATTTTATCATCTCTCACTACTAGAATGTGTTTCTTCCCATTCTTACAGTTTTTGAACTTTCATTTCAACTGATGTGGCTAAAAGCATCACTCTGCTATACATGCAGCTGCAATACCAGTCAGCAGCACAACCATTTCAAGAGGACACCCATTTGGGAAATCTTTTTCCTATCAAAGCCTTTTACACAAACTCCAGTGAACCCATCTGACATTTAAATAAGGAAATACACTAGAAGATGGAAGCAATCTTAGGTTTACTCCTAAAAAGCACAGCTGTGAGACAACTCAAGTTTTGAAGCTGCCATCCCAGATATGAAAACATCCACTGGCTTCCAAGGGATGATGACAATTGCTGTGCAGTGCTTATTATTTGTATCGCAGTTTACATATAAAGTTCTCCACAACGGATAACATTGTAATAGCAGAACCTTCCAGGCTAACAAATCCTTGATGTTTGGGTATCTGTCAGAACAAAGGTCTTCTCAAAAGATAAACACACACACACACACAAACTCTGAGAAATAAAACTGCCCCTTAAGTCCACTGAAAACTTCATCTTCCAACAGCCTAATACCATTGACCAAAAAAAAGCACAAAGTCAGAAGCAGAATTCAGAACCAAGACTGCATTTGGGATTCTAATGCAGCAGAGAACTGCTTCAATAGAACTCAGTAAGGGCAAGGGGAGGGGGAACGCAGACCTTCAAAAGGTCTCAGCACCATGGCTCAGTTTTCTAGCCGTTAGCTCACTATTTCCTGGTTGCCTTTTTTTTTTTTTTTTAAAGTAGCAGCAAAGTCATTAGACTTTTCCTATTCTATTTCCTATTTAGCATGCCCTGTGCTAATGCAACGCCACAAACCCTCAGTGCAGCAGAAACCAGTCACTGGGCCATTGGGCACATCCCTCTCTGCAGCACCCTGCCACATCCCTCTTGCCAGCATACAACCAAAAAAGGAAAATTCAAGCTTTGCATCAACATTCAAACCCCTTCCAACTAAAACTGCAGGATGACTTGCACATCACCTGTGTGCAGACCCACTCTTATGAGACCACAGTGGAGGGTGGCTGCAGAAGGTGGGCTAGGCAGGCTCCCCAACTGGTGACCCTCACCATCATCAGGCACACCAAAACCAGCATCCACCCCAATACTTGGCCCCAGGCTTTCAGACTCTAGGCAAGGTGCAGCAAACTAATCTCAAAAGTCAATACTCAAAGGCTGATCGAAGAGGGGCTGAGAAACTGGAGTTCTAACAGCTTCTTTTCTTTTAAATCACTCTTGCAATTACCAGCTCACAGACAGCATATATCTCTGTGCAGAAGACCCCCACAGCTGTTTTTCTCTAACAGCTTCCCTCAACAGGCTATGGCTTAATTTGATTTTCTAAGGAGGGATCAGTTGTAATTATATTCTGATTTTAGCACCACAGGCTAGGAGCATCATGCCAGAGAGGCATTCCAAGAAGGATGACTGCTTATTACATATCAGGGGTATACACATGTACAGCAAGGAGGCCAAACACCCCCAAGAAAAATCCCCAGGACAGGTACACTTCTAACAGGGTGGCAAACTGGCTTCCTGAGACCTAGAGCCACCATTCAAGGGCTGCACGTGCAGAGGCATGCCAAAAGAGAAGAGAACAGGGGTAAGAGTCTGCAGGATAAATCCTGTCATAAAGCCTGTAATTCACATCTCAAGGGAAGGTCCACTTGAAACTTCAACTTCTCCCTCACTTGACTCAGTCACATCTACACTTTACATAAAGTACAGCTATTAGTGAAA